>PVIC010001191.1:0-96504 GCA_004025085.1 Thryonomys swinderianus
AGGAAGGAAGGAAGGAAGGAAGGAAGGAAGGAAGGAAGGAAGGAAGGAAGGAAGGAAGGAAGGAAGGAAGGAAGGAAGGAAAAGTAAAGCTTCAAAAATAGTGACAATGGTTGCACAATGTTGTGAATACACTCAGTTCCAATGACTTGTGCACCTAGAATAGTTAAATGGCTATGTTATATATTTGCTACAACTAAAAAATCTTTGCTCATAAAAAGGAAATCAAGCAATAGTCAAAAATGATGGAGGAAATGTGATATGGAGGTATTTAATGTAATATGCAGGTATGCCATGCTACCAAGAAAAAGTGTTGGCAATTTTAAAGAGATAGACCAGCTTGGGTCCAACCCGCACCAGGTACCAGCTCTATGTCCTTGTGCAGGCCGCCCACCCCATACTTGAGTTTCCTCATCTGTAAAATGAGGCTGTTGTGGGATTAAATAAGACAGCAGTGTGTGCAGCCAGACCTGAGATTGCACAGGCCATGAGGAGCAGCTGTCATGGTTCTAATGATCGTGTCTCTCATTACTGTTAACCAGCTCAAGTTCACAGAATGAAGAAGGGGCTCGCATTGGCAGTTAACCTTGAGGGCGTAGCATTTGGTAATAAGAGGAGCGTATAAGAGGCAGAGGGGGGATTGGGAAGAGTAGCTCTGAAGGAATTCTGTGCGGCAGGGATAGAAAGATGGGCTTTGTCTCTGAAGGTCTCGGCAGCTTCTGGCAAGGACCAGAGGTCCATGGTGCCAAGGAGGCCATGGTTTGGGGTGTTGTTCACAAGAACCTTTCTTTTGCTGGTTTGCAAATGTCTGCCTTTGTAAAACGAAGTGCTGATGAGTGTTTCTTCCCCACTGGATACTAGAATTTGTGCCTCTCATTTGTTGGTGGGGCTGTCTTCACAAGTAGTCATGCACCACTGAGGTTTACAGAACTAGTGTTAAGATGTACTGAGAAGAAATACAGCTCTGTGTTCTTTGTCAGCTGGATTACGAAGGGCAGGTCCCCTGACCTTCCTGTACTCAGTGTCTTAATTTGTAAAATAAGGGTAACAACAATCCCAACTGGTGAGAACTACAGTGTGGAGTCATCTGAACAACGCAGTGTAGTGTTTAATAAGTGTCTGTGGTCTTTCCATTTGGAGAGTACTTAAAATGGGGACCCTGGGCCTGTATGAGCTCCAGAGGAGGCCTGGGCCCATTCTTTACGTCCGAGGAAACAACAGCCAACAGGCAAGTGCCTCATCCAAGACCAGGATTGTGCACGCTGGGGAAATGGGGTGAGCACTTGACTGAGCCAGGCAAGATAGGGAGAACAGAGAGGGATTCCAGCAGGTGAGGGGTAGGTATGTATGTATGTAAATAAGCTAATGAGTGAGTTGTATTGTGACTATGTGGGCATAAGTGTGTGTGCACCTGTGCATGTACACGTATTGCCACTGGTACAAAGGCTGTGTTTTTGGCTCCTTCAGGCAGTACCATATTTGGGGTTATGTCATGACCACATGCACCTCTCTGCCAGGCACTGACCCGGAATGTGCCTGCTTGTGAATACAGGAGCAAGCCCTTGTGCGTAACCCAGGGTGTGATTAATTTAATTATTTCAAAAGTCCCTTTGGTATTTCACGAGGGTCATGCCCCTGGCTGTGGGCTTGAATACAACTGCAGCAAGTTTCAATAAAATCAATTAATTTAATTTGATTTGGTTTTATGTACTTGGAGCTGGTGCCTCTTGAACTCAATATGAAAATTATTGCAGAATAAAAATGCATATTAGTACTCTGAGCCCAGTGTCCTTGGACTCTCTTCATAGAGCTGGATCACAAAGGCAAATTCCCCCTGACCTGCTAAGAGCTGCTGCCCCACACCCACCATTAACTCCCCTCAGGCCAGGACAGTGCTGCTGGAGGCTGTTTGGAGCGCTCCATTCACCCGGAAGCTCCTCCTGTCTGGTACTGCAACTAATGCACTTCCATTTCGCTTTCGCGAAAAGGATTCAGAGGTTTTGATCAGCTTCGGTAGGTCATCAGCCTACTGGGTTTTGTCCTTGTTAACCAGATTAACTGCAGGCAGTATGGTGCAGTGGACTGAAAGGAAGCTGGCTTTACCCCCTGAAAACACGTGAACCTGGGCAAGTCCCTTCTCTGGGCTTCTGTTTCCCTCACCCTCACATGATAAGGCTGAACACCTGCTCCTGAGACCCCTGGCAGCCCTGACTCTTTCAGTGGGTCTGCCCATTTCCCCAGGATCCTTCAGGAGCCCTGTTCCATCTTCACTTCACTGAAGAGCTCCTAGGAGCTCACAGAATCATTGCTGGGATTGAACACCAGCCATGTACTCCCGACCAGTGGCTTTTCCCCCACAGTCCTACCAGTCAGAGCGCAGAGCTGCTTTCAGGAGGAGGAGGGCTGTATCTCGGGGCCCCAGAGAGGCCCAGCCTTTGCTGGACGGACAAGGAATCACCTGAGCCCCAGGGTCACACAGCACAGCCCAGGGCAGGAGCCAGGGTCAGCCACACTCAGTGTTTGTAGAGGGGAGAGGTTTTGTGCAGGGCTCTTTTCCCAGCTGCACTTTTCATTTCTCCCTATCCGGATGGGAAAGGGATGGGCAAGCTTTCCGTCAAGCCTACCCAATAAAGCAGAAGCTGCCATTATCCATCTCTCCTGCAGCCCCTAACCCCTTCTTGCTCTGGCGGGAGAAGGCTGGGGGAATCATTCAGAAATGTCACCACAGATACGGAGACCCCATTGTTGGCAACTGCTTCCTTCTGTTGGGCACCAAGGCCTGTGGGTCCACTGCCCTTCCTCTTGACCCCAGACAGCCCCTGAGTGCTGGTCCTGGTCAGACTTATTTTTGTCACATATGCTCACCTCCCTAGAGCTCCACTGTAGCAGAAGCAGAGGCCCTCCCTCCCATCTCTACTTTCTGCTCTCCCAGGTTTTTGTTGTTTTATCTCCGCAGGCAGGATCTTGCTAACTGGGCTCTAACTTTTGATTCTCCTGCCTCGGCCTCCCAGCGTGCTGGCATTACAGGCCCCGTGCCACCACTGCCAGCCCTACCTCCTGTTTTCTGAGAGGCACCTGCTATGTGCTGGGAACGTCACATAACATCAGTCCCGGCACCGGTTCTACATTGTGGACATCGCTGTCCGCCTGGTTGTGTGTGGGGGAATCAACCACAGAGAAGTATTTTTCTTGAGGTCACTCTCAACCACAAAGTGACGGGCTGGGATTCAACCCAACATCTAACTTCACACTGAGACTTGCACACCAAGTGGGCTCTCCTGCGTAGACCCAGCAAGTGCTTAACCCATCATCATCCCTCTATCAAACTTCAAATGTGAGGAAGAGGTTGTAATAACAGCCTCTATGTATGAACTCACAACAGCACAAGGTAAGATAATCTCCATTTTACGGATGCAACAATTGAGGTATAGAAAAGCAACTGCCCAAGTCACCTGAAAATAAGTGAGCCAGCTGGGCTCTGCCCTGTCTCCCTGTGGTTCCGAATCCCTTCTTTGCTCCCTGCCTAGGTTTCCGATGAAAGGTATTCTTGTCTAGGGGGGCCAAACCTGGCACTGTCCTCCACGGCAGATAGCGGAGCCAGGTTGGCCGGGCCCTTGTACCAGGCCTGCCCTGGGGGTGTGCTGCCAGCAGCGACCAGGTCCCGCCCCGCAGCACAAACAGGGGAGGCGCTGCGCCTCTCGGAGCTTCGGACCCTGGCGAGGTGGGCAGTGAGAGGTCCGCAGGCACCACAGGAGAACACGGAGGCGAGCCCAAGAAACGGGCGGAGGCTGCAGGAGGCCGGGATGGGCTGCCCGCATTCCCCCCTGGATACCCGGACTCCTGGAGGGGGAGAGTGTGCGCGCAGAGGCACCCTCAGGGAACTGGGGTGCGCTGGCCGAGGCAGTCCGTAGGGGGCGTGGCGGGCAGGCTGAGAGGTCCGGGGCGGGGACGAGGTCAGGAGAGGCGGGGCTCTGTGGGCGGGGCTAGCATGGGGGTGCGATGGAGAGGCTGCTTGAGAGGGCTGAGCACCGAGCGTTCGTGGTCTGACGGAGCGGCTGTGGTTACGTCACTTTCCTGGTTTTGCTTTCTCAGGGATCAGGCCAGAGGCTGGCTGGGGAGGGAGCCGTGGGTGAACCAGTCTGAACAGGCCGGGCAACTCGAGGGGCGTGGGCCTGGAGAACTGGGGCGCTGCCCAGCACCCTGTACCCTCTCCGGGCTCGGGAATTTTTCATGAATCCTCGCCACTGGTTTTATAGTCCCCACACCCCTTGGCCTGGCCCCACCTTGTCTTCTGACTCGCCCTCCCTTCCTCCCCTCTCAGAGTTGGCTCCTCAGCAGAATCGGTTAGCCAGAGAGAGAGGCCCCAGGCTCTTTTGCCCTCAATTCTCCCATTCCTACCCGCTCAGAAAAATTCAAATCTTGCGTGTGTTCTCCTTCTTTGCCTCAATCTCCCAGGTCCTTGGACTTAATTCAAGGTCCTCTAACCTGAATTCAGTCTGAGGCCTGGTCTCACGTGCAGTCCCCTTGGGGGTCCTTCAGGGTGCTGCTCCCCCAGCCTCAGGCCTCAGGGCCCTGCTGGAGGCAGTAAGGACCCTGACAACCCAGCTGGGTGAGACTCACACCCTTCTGGTGTTTCTCTGAGTTTTGCATGGATTCCTGCAAACAGAATGTACCCTCCACCTCAACTTCTCTTAAAAGATTTAATCACAGAGTAAGAATCCCAAGGTGGAGGTTGGGGAGCAGATATCTGAGGCAGGAGGCCTTTCAAGGTTCCTTCATACCCCACCAAGAAAACCACTGTATACACACTTCCACTGCCCTGTCCTACACTGCTGAGCCTGTGTTTTCTACAAGCTTAGACCTCATTGACCAAGATTACCCCTATCTACACATTAGGGATGTTATTTAACAGGTAAATTAACCAGGATCCTTAACAGAGCTATACCACAGCATCAGCAGCAGCCAAGCATCAGATTTTGTAAGTAAGGACCTGGAGACCCAGAGAGGAAAATGACCCACTTTACATCTCCTGGAAGAAGACCCCAGGCTTCCCAGGGCCCTTAGCAGCCTAGCTCCTGCCCACCGAGAGCACCAGCCAAATTTTCAGTGCAGCCAGCCTGCAGTTGTGACAGCCACAGGAGCTTGGCATCATCCTCAGTCACCTGAAGCCCGGTCCTTTTTCCAGGAGACTATAGATCACAGGTGGGCCTACGTGAAAGACAAATTGGCAGATCCAGATCAGAGCGATTAATGCTGCGACTCTTCCATTCATTACTCTCAACCAATATCTGAACAGGTTGCAAAAGACTAGGACATGTCTGCTCATGCAGAGCACTTGTCATCCTGCAGCCCTGCCAGCCATTGTGTTAGACCGCAGCCCCTCAGAACCAGGGTCTAGGACAAAAGGCTCCCTGTTGGCCTGCCCAGGACTCTGTCAACCTGTTGTCCTCCACATCTGTGGGTCTTGCCTGCTGTACATCGGTTGTTAGTGTTTATATGGCACATTCAGGGGATGGGGTCAGGATTTGGAGGAAAAGTGAAAGCAGGAAAAATTCAGGCCAGTCAAGTTATTTGTTATTATTTTTAATAAAACATTAGGAGAGGAAAGAGGCTAACATGATTAAAATAATACTTTTGGTGATAGTAGAAGCTCAGGAGTTCAGATGTCACTGATTTGGTGTTTAATGTAGTTAATTTTGGCTCTGGTAAAGCTCTCTTTGCAAGGTCTGGACACAGAGCGTTGATGAATAAATTGTCAATGCATGTATGATTTAGAAAAGAAGGCATAGGCATGTGACTTGCTCATGATGACAAATTTTGTTCAGAAACAGTTCGGCTCCACCCACCTCGGTAAGCCTTTTACTTATCAACATTTATTGGGGACTATCTCTATGCAAGGCCCAAGGCTAAATGTTGCATAAGCATATTGAATCCTCTTAAGAACCTATTTTACAGATAAAGAAACTGAGGCTAGTAAGTAGAAGACCACCAGAATTCACATCAAGGCAGTCTGGCTACAGTGTCCTTTAGGTGTTGAATGTGTTCAAACAATGTGGTCAGAGAAGAAAAAAAAAGGATAAACTATGACTCCACACCTCCAGAAGCTTCTGATCTGATTGAGAGAGGTGAACACAGGGCCTTGCTTATAATAGATACTAAATAGTTAAGGAATGAGTAAGACATAGGCTGAGCTCTTAAAGTAAAGCAAGCCCTACTCTGCTTCCCTGATCTCCTTGTGCTTACACAGAATGGACACAGAATAGCCAGTAAAACTGCAGGATCAGGAAGTGGGCTATGACTGAGGAAGGGCTTCTCTAAGGCCCACAGAGGTTTCCGGTCTAGGGCTCCTCTGTACGGCCTTCTGATTGGCTGTTTGGAAGCAGATAAAGGGCTGAGAAGCACAGAAGTGCATTTACTGGGCCTTCATCATCCCTCCCCACCCTGCCATTTACATCTCCAGCCTCTCAAGAAATCCCATTATGTAGAGAGGGCCCTGGGGACTTGTCTCCAGCTTCATGCTCTACTCTAGCCTGTCCTCTCCCCAGAACCTTCATGACCATCCCAAACCATTATTTACCAGGTGCCTTCCAAGCTTCAGGATGGACCACTGGGTAGGGAAGTGGAAAGGCCATGCCTGAAACCTCCTCTTGACATGTCCTATGCCATCCTCTGCTTTTGGAGTCTGTTGCCTACTCTTCTCATGAGAGCAGGGCCACAAACTTGGGGACACTTCATGTATTTGTTGAATAAACAAACCCAGTACTCTGCCAGGTCACTGATAAGAGCTTAGAAAAATCTTACAGAAACAGGGCCAAGGATCTGGGACAAGGCAGACCATCAACAGCCATTCAGAAATATGCCATTGAGGCTGGGGATTTAGTTCAGTGGTGCTGCAGCTGCCTGGCAACCACAAGGTCCTAAGTTTGATCTCTGGAACCACCAGAATGATGCCACAATGCCCTCAGGATGCTTTCTTCAAATTCAAAGATGAGAGAGGCAAGAGGGGCCTTCAGATTCATCACCTCCACCAAAACCCTCATTTTTTATGAGAATGGTGAGGACCATGAAGGAAGCAGTATTTGCTCCAGAATCCACAGCCCCTTTGGAGCAGGGTCAGGGTAAAAACAGGTTACTGTCTCCCACTAGAAACCCTGTTCCTCAATATTCAGGCAGTGCTCTGGAACACACTGAGCCCTCTGTGGTCACCCTGTGGCCTGTCAGAGCCAGAACGATGAGAAAGCCAGCCAGGACTTGTTTGCCTAACACCTTCAGCCCTCCTTGGAGGCAAACCACCCGTCCTTTCAGATGTGCTCCCTTGGCAGCAGCTAAAACAAATCCACCAAAAGTGAAGAGGAGGAAGAGGGACAGAGCTGGGAAGCAGTGTGCCCTGGTGGTAACCTGGCATATTTAACTTGTCAGCTCGTCCAGCCCAAATACCTTCCTGCTTGGCATAGGTTTATCAAGCCTGTGAGTTCCTCTTTGTCAGAGTCTTTGAAGAGAAGAAGCAGGGGCCACCCCTGGGCTCTGGGAAAGTCTTCCAGGTGCCTACCCCCACCTCCTTCCAGGTCTAGACCCTTTCTCTACCTCTTAGTGACTACTCTGGGTTGATATTGAGTGGCATTAGCATTCTTTTGAGGCACATGCTTGGCATCTTTCCAATGGCACCTTTTGTTTGCCATTGTCCACCTTGCCAAGGTAGGCACTGAGCTAGTTTATATCTTTGGCATGCTTATATGGCACTTTACATGTGGCAGGTGCTGTTCTAAGCACTTTACAAATATGGTATTGGCTGAGATAATCCACCCAACAGGTGTTATAGAAGAAGAAACAAAGGCAGAAATTTGTTTTAGGTCAAACAGCAAGTGACAGCAGAGCCAGTAATACATAGTTTGGGACCAGAGTTCATGTAATTCCAGGCTGCCTTTCTGGAATAGCCAAGTTCTTACCAATTTGACAAGTCATTTAACCAACCCAAGTCTCAGTTTCCTCACTGGTAATATGAGAAGAATAAAAGTAACTATTCGTTAACCTCTCAAACAGCCATCTTGAAAAATGTAGCGGTTCCAACCGTAGATTTCTCTCACAGTTCTGATCAATCCCCCTGTTTTCTTCCCTTCCTAGAAACCAGCAGGCTCCGCAGTAGCCACTGCCTGTGGAACCAGTGCAATCTCAAGAAAATTATCAGGCCCCTTCCCCAACAGTGACTTCCCATCTCCATCCCAACTAAACGTATTGTCTACTTGTTATTGATGTGATATTTACACAGTTCTTCTTGCATTCAATGAGTGTTCTTGCTTGCTGACATCGTCCTCTCCACAAATACCACATTGCTCAGCCCCCTCAAGGTCTTCTTGTCTACCCTCAGCTCGTTCTTCCACATTCCCACGTTTGGAACCACAGCTCGCCTATGCGAGACCACTAGATAACTTTCAGCTAACAATGGGGCCTGTGCTCAGTAGATGCCTATTCCAACACCAGCACTTAGGGTGACCAAAACCCTGTGAGTGACAGGCAGGGGCACCGTCTCTCCCACTGTCACTGGAGATGTCCATAAAGATATACACTCTCCATCCCCAGCCCTGCTGTCACTTTCCAACATTCTGCTATATAAATTTTTTGAGGGAGACTTAAACTATGCATTATAATTTGATACTCCTTCCTGTTCCTTTCTAATACCTTAATTTTACCCATTCAGAGCAAGCAAAGGGGAAAAGGTGTAAAGAAGAAATGAGTGTGATTTTACCTCAGAAAATGTCATCCAGCTTCCTACAGTCTGGCTTTCCCCAATGATTGCTTGATGTTGTTAAGAACATGTACAAAACTAACTTTGACCAAACCAGTGGCTTCTTCCCTCTGGTGGCTACATCAGCACCATAACATAAGCAGGGTCTGCTGCACAAGGAGATGCCAAGACAGTGAAAAAGGATGAGCTGTCTAGTGTGCCTCCAACTTTACCTTTCACGTGCTTCCTTTTATATACAAGACCTAACGTGCTACACAAAGGTCCTACAAGCCAGGGTTTGCCCATCTGACAGAGAGGATGACCAGAGAGGGTAGTGACACATGTGGGTGAGTAACAAGTCCTAGAGACTAAGAAAGCAGAGCCCACTGGGCCTGGCCTCATCATCCTTCCTCTGACTAGTACATCTTAACCCAATACTCAATCGATAGCCAGGTGCAGGATTTGTGGGTGCTTATCTTGGTACTGACCTTAAACCTGGCTCCATCTCTACTCTTATTTCTCCATTGCCTTGTTCTCCCCAATTTTGTTTTATGTTGTGCTAGTCCAGCATTGCAGTCACAATTGTAAGCTGGCTCCAATCCTTTTTGGAGGAAGGTGGGCCATATTACAGCACACACTCCTACACAGGATGTTGTTAATCCCTTTATAGGCCTCTGGTGGAGCTGATATTTACAGATGAGCCAAGAGCTCCTTTTGTAACCTTGAACACACCCTCTGTCCCAGGGGTCACGTGAGGATGTGGGTCCATGGGGTCTTTGCAGAGCTCTGAAGCTCAGATACCCTGAGTGTGGTGCTATTTCCTATCTTGTTAGAGTCTCACAGCACAGTGTGAGAAAAAGGCCAGTGTAAAAGTCTGACCTTCCTGGTCTGGCCTCATTTCCATTAACCCAGTTGTTCTTATCCTAAAACTCAGGAGCAACCCCTTTTCTCCACCAAGATAACCACACCATGAAAATATCACAGTACCAAGAAAGAGCTAACTTATGGGAAAGGAAAGAGAAGTAAAAGGAATTAAGATGTGTTATGTACAGGTACCAACTCCCCATGATGAATGTAATCATTATATATGGCAAACATATACTAATAAAAATAAATATTTTTAAAAAGAAAAAACTAACTTAAAATTACAAAGAAATAAAATCCTGTATAACATAGTAAAGAATACGAGAAGTACAGGGAAATCCCATTTCTCTTAAGACAGAGCCAAGAACCTGAAAGAAAAATCAGATAATTTTGAACCACCTACAAAGGCCCCAGAATACATGGTTTAACATGCACTCCTGTGGGGCGCGTAGGCCAATGGGTCATGTGGGTCCTATCTGCTCTTAACATATTTAGTTTTCTCGTCCCCAAGCCTATATGTGACTCTATGACAAAATTCATTTATGTTCCAGCTCTGGATATATTTGTTAACTACAGGCAGCAGCCCTGTTGAGGACTGGCACAGTGGGGCAAGAGTGCAGGGCTTTTCTGCTTCTCTGTTATGCAAACCTCTGTGAATCCTTTAAGCAAGTCCCAAAAAGAGACCAAGACTTGAGCCCATAGATTTAAGAGTGTAGCTTAGGGAGCAACTGGCTTAATCAGAGAACACAGGTGCCAGCTGGAGCCATTTGCAGGTAAGATTTAACACGAAGTAAGGAGAAATGTGAGGATGGAGAATGAGTACAAGTGCATCATGGGAAAATGTTCAACATAAAATGGTTAGGGAGGAAAACAAGGTAAATAAACTGCCATTATAATAGAGTCCCAAACACATAAGGTTTTCCTCAAGGAAATCTTATTTTCAGGACTTAGAAACACAGAGCTTTGTTTTCTAAATTGAAAGGATGTGCCAGTCACTGTCCTGACTCGGCCTCCAGCTTGGCCTCTAGCCTTGGTAGGGCTTGCCCAGTCCTCCCCTTCAGTTGCTTCCAGCCTTCACCCTATCCATTCCCTCCCTTCTACCTCTGACCTTGGAGGAGCTATCCCTGTGAATTCCAGGGCCTAGAGCTTCCAGGAGCAAGGTCAAGGCTACAAGAAAAGACTGAAGCTAACAAGATCACTCATTTTAACCAAAAGAACCTGCTCCCAACTTTACTTTCCCACATAAAGACAGGGAGGCAGTGGGCCTCCGAGACCCACTGGGGTCATGGATCATGACTGACTGAAACCTGGGGAGAGTGGCCCAGGGTAAACAGATGGATAGCACTGTGGCCAGTGTCCCATTTTAGCAGGCTTTTTATCTGGGTAAGTCCTCAACATCTTACTGCTGCCTAACACATAGACCACCTTCATCCACTTTCCTCCCCTCCCTTCCTCCTTTCTCCCCTTCCTCCCTCCCTTCCTTTCCTCCTTCCATCCTTCCTTTCTCTCTCCCTCCAACACTCCCTTCTTTCTTTCCTTCTTTTGCCCCACTTTCCTTGCTCCCTCCCTTTGTTCCTTCTTTTCTTTTCCTCTGGCTCTGGCCAGAAGCTTTGTCATACCTCCATCATCATGCAGGCCTTAGCAGGGAAGCCAGTCTCTTGCTCCACTGGGTCCTGCATCACCCAGGGACAGGCCAAGAAGCAAAGTAAAGTTGGGTGCCATCCAGTCCTCTCCACTTGCCATCACTAGATGACCTCAGACAGGTTCTCTCATGGGGTGCCTCAGTATTCCACTATTAAAAAGGACACATAGATACTCACCTTAGAAGCTTATTGAAAGAATGGAATTAAGAAAATGCTATAAAGCCTTTTATATATTGTGCAACTCAGACCCTCAGTAAGTGGAAGGTAGGGATATAACTACTACAGTTATTACAGTATCTTTGTGTGGGCAATCAGCCTGGACAATTTCACCTATGTACACACTTTATCCTTTTAAAGACAAAGGTCCAGCCCTTCTGTGAAAGACAAATATAGGGCTGATTATGGAGACTGAACAGCACTTTTCTCAAAGACTGTGTCTACCTCAGCTCCAGGAGGCCAGCTGTGGACCTACTTACCCGGTTTCTAGTATTCACTCTTCCTTTCACAGTTGTTTGTTTGGGAGTACGTGACTGACCATTCCTGGTCCCTGGTCTTATTTCTTCCTTACTAAAATCAGAGTTAGTGTACTGCCCAGACCACAGGGCTGCTGTAAGAAGTAAACAAGACAGTGCTTGCAAGACACTTCATGTGGTGCCTGACACCCACTAAGTACTCAATAAGGGCTCACGTGATTATTTCCAAACGTGTCCCATCTTATGCAAGAGGTGGCTCCAGAAAAGTTGTGAAACCAATCCCATTTTCCCACAAACTGACTTCATCACTTCAGCAGCCTTTATCTTTACCTCAGATCATCCTTGGAGGGCAGTGGCTCCAAACACCTCTGCACCAGTGCCTGTCTCCTCTAGCTCCACAGTCACCCTGGCACACAGTGGAAAATAAGAACACACAGGAGATATAAGTGACATTCTCTACTGTACCTGTTTGCTACCTATAGATTTGTTCTATCAGTATATCAATCATCTATCCAACTCTCTATCATCTCTCTTATTCATCTTCTCTCTGAGAAGGACCTCTTGTAATTGATTTCTTGTAAAAATATATATATATTTTTTGAGACAGGGTCTCGCTTTCTAGTTCAGGCTGGCCCTCAGCTCACTATGGAGGCCAGGCAAGCCGCCGCGAACTCAGCAATCCTCTTGTCTCTGCCTCCCGAGTGCTGGGATGACAGGCATGAGCCACCACGCCCGGCATTGTGGTATGCAGTGTTGATTGTTGGTGGGCATGAGTCTCCACGCCCAGCATTATATGTGGTTACCGGGGATCAAACTCAGGACCTTGCGCTTGCGAGGCAGGCGCCGGAACCACTGAGCTAACCCTCCAGCCCTCTTGTAAAAATATTTATAAGTCACAAAAAAGCTTATCTTTCTAGTTGACTTCCCACCTTTCATTTGAATTTTGCTTTTTGAACTTTTTGGAGATCACAAACTTTTTTTTTTTTTTTTTTGAGACAGGGTCTCGCTTTGTAGTTCAGGCTGGCCCTGAGCTCACTATGTAGCCCAGGCAAGCCTCGAACTCAGCAATCCTCCTGTCTCTGCCTCCCAAGTGCTGGGATTACAGGCGTGAGCCACCACACCCGGCAGTCACAAACTTTTTAAAAAGTCTGATAAATCACAATGGGCTGTTTACCCAGAAAAAAGAAACTTCTCCATATTCACTCATGTGGAGGAGTTAGGTGTCTTTCAAGCTAACCTGAGACACCACATGCAGGTCCAGCCTCAGCCCCAATCTCCTATATACACAGTAGCTGCACATGGCTGCTCAGGTGTGTGCTGATCTCTCCCCTCCCCAGTTTGGGCTCTAAAATCTGATCCATCAGATCCAGTCACCTGGCTCTAACTGCCTTCCTATCACATGGGCTGTCAGGTGCACCTGACCAGGCTGGCTGGCCTTTGGGGTATATGCCCTTGGCCCTCACCTCACCTTTGTCCCTTACTTTTCCACCCCCAAACACTCTTTTCCCACCCCAGTATCTACATCCACCCCAAAGCACAAGTATGCAGTGGCCTTCTCATCTGACCGGACCAGGGTTCATAGAGGATGTGGAGCCTGGCAGGTCAGGGAGAAATGCGCAGAAACATCAACTCCTAGAGTGGCTGAAGTCAGAGCTAACAGGGAGATTGGAGCACAGAATACTTTTCCAAGCTGGATAAGCACTCCCTGGGTTTTTGCCCTTGCTCAGACATTGACAAGGCATGTGATATCAGTACTACCACTTCGACACCAGCATCTGTCCCCAAAAGAGTCAATAAGAATGCAGTTTGGGACTCAGATTCTGACTCAAGGGACCTGGAAATCTGCATTGCATCTCTCTGTCCAGAGTGCTCTTATGGAGGATCAGAGACCTGTGACATGCTGCAGTCATGACACAGCATATCCCTGTGACACACAGTCCAGGCTGTAGCCCCTCTCCTCTTCACCAGGGAGATTGAAAGCCTTTATCAAAAACATAAAAATTGCATTTGTCCTTGAACTTGCAGCTAGGTAAATCTGCTAAGTTTGCCAGATGGGGAGGTGTTTATTCTCTAGCAGAAAGTACCTCCATATAGTATCTGCAGCTTAAAACAAGAGCCTAGTCTAACGTTTACTTCTGTCATGTCAAATGGAGCCTACCATCTACCTTGCTTTGGTTTCTTTTACCAAAACTATTCTGAGCTGATTTATCCAGTTCCCCAGAATTAAAAGTGATTTTAGAGGTGATAAGTGTGACCTAAGTTGAGATCCTAGCTCTGAGCTGCTATTCTGATACATATATCTATTTTCTGATTTAGGATTGTTATTGAGGACTAAAAGAAAGAACACATGCAAAGTTCTGAGCGCAGTGCTTGCAACTATTATTATTATTCTGTCCTTAGGAGTGAACAGTGGGCCTTTAATTCGAAGTGGTCTTTGTAAGCAGCCAAGTCTGTGGTTTTGATCTTGTAATAGCCACTTAGTTCTGTCCTGTTCCCCTATTCATTTTACAAGCCTTAACCTTGGATTATAGAGAATGTCCAGCTTCTGTTAGAAGGGCCCCATCTCACTAGCCTGGAAATGTGGTGAAGGTCATCATGCTGACCTGTCACCCTTGTTGATCTGTATGGCCCTGGGAGAGGGCCATGGGCTGTCTCAGCCATCCTCAGTACCCCCTAATGCTGATAGTATGAGAGGAGAGATCAACCTCTGCCTGAGTATGCAGGAGTCAGTTAGAGCAGGTGCTTTTCTCAGAGGAGTCATAGTCCAGTTTGGTGCTGGATGCAATAGAGAAACTTCAGGCACATACCCCTTCTCCATCTAGTGACCAGCCACCCAACCCAGCTACTGGTCCTTGCACTCTCTGTCACACACACACACACACACACACACACACACACACACACACACACACACACACACAGGCTTAGCCTCATCTTCCCCATCGCCATCACTACATTTCCTCCTCCTGACCAAACACTAGCAGAGGAAAAGTGAGCCCTGATAAGATGTGCAAGATGCCAAGATTCAGTCCAGTTTGCAGGTGGACACAAACCTTCACAGCCAGTGAAGAGGACAGAGCTGATAACCTGTAAAGCCATACTATTGTTTTCTTCTGAAATAGAAAATTTCTCTTTCAGGTGTACTCAGCTGCAGATGGTGAGTGAGCCATATGTATGTGTGTGGTGGGGTGTTGCTAGAGATTGAACTAAGGGCCTTCACACTGAACTATAGCCCTGGACCTTTTTATTCTTTTTACTTGGAGACAAGATCTTACTAAGCTGCTACACTGCCCAGGCTGGGATCAAAATTGTAATCCTCCTGCTTCATCTTCCTGGGGTGCTAGGATTACATATGTGTATCATGGGCATGACTGTGTTATAATAAAAAAGAAAGGGAGCTCTATTACTTACACACATTAACTATATTTTTTTATTTGATACATGACTCTTCACTCAGAGTAACCCAGGCAATCCAGGTGTGTCCAACCTGTGAGCTGCAGGTTGGATACCTTGCATACCACTATTTTTGATCAAAGATAATTGAAGTAAATTTGTTCTTGTTTACAAAATAAGTCTCTCATTAGATTTGGCTTGATTATGTGCTTAAGACTAACAAGAATGATAACCAACTATACAGGCCTTTTAAAATTTGTGTTGGTGGCATTTTGCCTAAGGTTGGACCTTGAAAAGGCTCTCAAGGCTAGGAAACTAAGCCTAGAAATTTCCACCACAGTGTGCATGCAATACCTATAGCTTTGGGAAAAATGTTGTCTTTTCTCAAATATCTCAGGGTTCATGGGCCTACCAGGAAGTGACCTTTCCGGTACTGGGATCATTTCCCCAAGAAGTCTGTATAAGCACTGGCTCCACAAAATGAACCTTTGTTTCTCAGAAAGGTCTGGTCATATCTAATGCATCATACTCAAAGATGACTTTCCAGTGAAAGCCTTGTTTCTGATTATGGCCCACTATAAGCTGGATGGATTCTTACTGAATATGTGCAAATAATTATATTGCTATGCAATTGAGAACATTCACGAAGAGTTTCTGAATTATGCAGAGACTGGGCAGGAACAAAAAGGTCAGTGTTTCATTGCTGTTTACAGAAGTATAATCTACCAAATGGTTGTGAGTTATAGATAGCTTAAGAGAAAAGAAAAAGGGGTTTCTTAAAGCCAGCAGCAGTATTCTAAACAAAAGCCATAATTATCCCTAACCAGTTCAGACTAATGTAATTAATTTGTGTTTTGCTTGATTCTGGGTTAGCAGGTTTATGAATGCAACTGCTTCTCCCTTAGAGGTGTAGAAATTTTGATTTGGTTTCCTAGGAGCATCTTAAAGTGATTTAAGCAATGCCATCAGAAGCCTGGAGCACTATCCTTTCCGTGGCCTCTAAGACAGAACTCTTTTAAAGGACAAGTTATTTTGGTCTGTAATTGGGGCAATACTTTCAGAGAAAGATAAGAGTAAAACAAAAACTATCTGCTCTGACTTGTGTCTAGATGTCCCCTTAAAGCCTCGTGCAGTCATAGGTGGGGCTTTTTTAGACATGGTTGAATCTAGACTATGTGATTGATTCATGATGCAGTGCTAGAATGATGGGTAGGTGATTACTAAATCAGGCCACTGATTTGTTTGGCGCTGCCCTTATCCCAGTAGCCTGGTACAATTTAAGAGTCAGAAAGAGGCTTGTCTTTTCTCTTGCTTGCTTTGTTATCTTCTGCCCACCATGAACTGTTTCTCCTCTGCAATGCCTGTTTGCCATGCCACCCTCCCTCGCAGCTAGCCAATTGTGGAATGAACCCTCCACAAACTGTGAGTTAAATAAACTTTTCCCCCTTTAATTTGGGTGTTGGGTATTTTGTCTCAGCCAGGAGAGAAAAGTAACTAAGACACTATCAGAACTATCTGGGAATGAAAAAGACTTAATAGGGCCACAGTTAAAGATTTAATGAGAGTTAATTTGATGGGAAATTTAGCTGTTTCTATAGCATACCATGTTAAAACAACAAACTTTTAATCAGACATGGTGGCACATTCCTGTAGTCCCAGGAGATTGAGGCAAGAGGATTGCCATGAGTTCAAAATATTTTGCAATATCCTGTCTCAAAACAAAACAAAGACCCCAACCTTTTAAACAACAATTCTTTGTGCTGGGGACATTATGCCAGGACATGTCATGAACAGCAAGAATACTGACAAGTTTCTAGAAAGTTTGTAGCTTCTGAAATATTTATACTAATAATATTTTCCAATGTATAACATGCAGAAAGTTAGATCTCTTCTAATTTGAAAATATTTTTCATGCAAATCAACATATAAAACCTAATTCTTTTTTAATTTGAGATAGGGTCTCACTTTGTAGTGCAGTCTGGCCTCAAACTCACTATGTAGCTCGGTCCACCTTTGAACTCAAAGCAGTCCTCCTGCCTCTGCCTCCTGAGTGCTGGGATTACAGGCATGAGTCACCACATCTGGCATCAAGGTATGTGATTACTCAGAATCCAACTCAGGATGTTGAGCTTGCCAGGCAGACACCAGAACCACTGAGCTAAATCCCTGGCCCAAACCTAATTATTTTTAACATGTCTTTTCACAATGTGTTAGAAAAATCCTTAGAGATTTCCCAGGGTTCTTTGGGAAATTTCAAGGTCAGTTTTCAAGATTGGGATTTTATTCAAGGTTTGGCTGTAGCTTGGTGGTAGAGTGCTTGCCTGGTGTGTGTAAGGCCTTAGGTTTAGCGCCTGGCATAGAAAAATCTTTGTGTGTGTGTGTGTATGTGTGTGTGTACAACCATGTGTATATGTATTCAAGATTGGAAGTAAGTAATTTCATGTCTTGTACAGGATTCTATAGGAGATCAGCAAGTTTTATGGCTATATTCTTTTACATTTTTTATAAGTCTATGCTGTTTCATAGAGAATTTACAATGTAGCTAAAAGAATGTGTTTATTAACAGATAGATAGATAGATAGATAGATAGATAGATAGATAGATAGATAGATAGATAGATGGATAACCTCTCTATGCTATATAAAAATAATAAGCCAAAAGTATACAAACTTAAACTTGTGCTTAGTAATTAATGTTTCAGTTTTGTGTCTTATGTGGAAGTGATTCTAGCAGTTTAATGAATATTTGTTGCCTCATTTAATTTAGGATAGATCTAACGTTGAAAAGATTTTGGTACACTTAAGGTGGATAAGTCAGAATACATAGCTGTTTTTACTGTATTAAGCCAACAATATTACATTATTATTTGTCAGAAATATACCTAAATTACATGAACTTGAGACACACTTGAATTAACTTCTATATTTCTGAGAGTTTCAGAAATATTTAACTTATGTTAACACATACAATAATGTTTTAAGACCTTTAGTGGTTGCCTGCTGACAGTACCAATCTTTATTATATGCTACATTTTTTTCCTAAATGTACATGCTTATGATAAAATTTAATTTATAAATTAGGTATAATAAAAGATTAACAATAACTACTAATGAACTAGAACAATGTACTATGGTTAAAGTTATATAAATGTGATTTCTCAATCTCAGAATACCTTATTGTCCTGCATGCTCCCATCTTGCAAAGTTGGTGGATGATACAGTGGCCACATGGTACAACAGAAAATAAGTGACACAAGTATTTTGTCAATGTTAGGTGAATATGGGCTTTTTTCACTGATCCCCAGGATGCTGTCAGGAAGGAACAGTATGATGAAATCTCATTCTGTTGTGCCTGAGATGTGATTCATCCCTTTATCTAGTGTGTCCACAGTGTATATGCCACCCACCCATTAGTTACTTAGAAACTATCTCTTATCAGATTAATGGTCACAGTACTGCAGTGCTGGTGTTAAAGTGACTCTTAGAACAGCATGCAATTTAAAATTTATGAATTATTTATTTCTGGAATATTTTATTCAGTAATTTTGAACTCCAATTGACTGAGGTTAAATGCAAGTTAACTGAAACTACAGAAAGTGAAACCATGGATGGAGGGTATTTGTATATAAGGCAAGTTGAATAAAATTATCTCAAACAGTTCTGTACATTGATTTGGTAATAGCCTCTGGAGGTAGAAGAATATCTCAAAATACATAGCATACATAAACATACAGATGCAAATAGATACCTCATTATGAAATTTGAGTTTCACAGTTAATGTAAAAACAGCCATATTAACTCACTGATTTCTGTATTATACTTGGCGTTCATTTTTGCTCCACTTCCTACTTTTGTTTGAATTGATAGATTCATCTGTAGATGGAATAGTGTAGGGTCACATGCAAAAGTGAAAGCTTGTTACCAATATTTGTGGAGCTAACTTTGAAATTTTTCTTTTGCTCTGAGATATAACTGCTTTGGGGGTCCCTAAGTCCCTTGAGACCATCACTGGGGTCAGGAATCTAAAGTTCAAGTGGCTACAGGGAGCTGAAGTGGGAACACAGTGAAGGGGTGGACAGGGAGAAGGAGGAGAAATGGGCTTGCAGGAGAACATGTAGCAGGGCTGAGGGAGTTGAAGAGGAAGCTAATAGAGGTGAAAAAAGAAAGAGGAGCAGAAGCAGTAAGGAGGGAGAGATCTTACAGGGAAGTCACTAGAGTCTCAGAGAATCCTTAGTATAAGCATGCCAAGAAGGAAAGAAGTGGGCAGAGTTAGGACCACTGCTGTAGGGGATGGTGTGAGCAGGACTTCTTAGGGGGTTTCAGTTGACTGAGAAGCTTCCACATTCTTAATTATGATACCTCCCAAATAAAGAAGCCTGAGGGCTGGAGATTTAGCTCAATGGTTCCAGAACCTGCCTCGAAAGCACAAGGTCCTGAGTTTGATCCCCGGTAACCACATACAATGCTGGGTGTGGTGACTCACACCCACCAGCCACCACCACATACCACAGTGCCGGGCGTAGTGGCTCATGCCTGTAATCCCAGCACTCGGGAGGCAGAAACAGGAGAACTGCTGAGTTTGAGGCTTGCCTGGGCCACATAGTGAGCTCAGAGCCAGCCTGAACTACAAAGCGAGACCCTGTCTCAAAAAAAAAAAAGAAGCCTGAGACTCTAACCTTCCTGTTTGTCTGGACTCTAACCCACCTTCTAGACTAGAGGCCTCACAAAAGAGCCAGGAATTTCCTGCTTGGGATCAGGGGATAAATAACCAGGGAAGAGCCAGGGAAACCTCTATCCAGCAAGATTCTTGCTCACTTTCAATCCAGGATGTCTAAGACTCTTGCCCAAACCACCAAAATTATACTCAAAGTCTTAGGAATCAGAATGTATCAAATCATGCCTCAATGGACTATCTTCTGGAGCAATGGATTGGGTCAGGAAGGGGTTTATCAGTGGATCCCCAGCCACTCAACAAGGAGTGTTAAGACAAAGGCTTCAAAGGGTCACACTCAGGACCCTGGGTGACAGGCTGGGGTACCGGGATGATATAATCCGTCAAAGTCACAGCACCATAACTCTTAAAATTACTCATACAGTTGTTTAAAAGGTTAAGGAAGGAGTTCCCTACTTGTTCTTCATGTTTTTAGATGTTTTTATAGATGAGCCCCATTATAATGGGGAGTGGGAACTGGAGTCAGCTCTGAGTACAAGGACAAGTAGGGATTTATGCGGGGAGGCAAAATCACTAAAAGGAAACATTATAGGTAGAGAGAGGAGGCTCTTGCTTAACTTCCTTGACAGGACTCTTGCTGAAGGCAGGTCAGCAGGCCAGGGTGATTAAACATGGGGGGAGGGGCATTCTCCCTAAACTTAGCAGAATTCTCATTAAAACAGGACTAGGGAGACTAAAGACAGAGCTCAAAGCCAGGGTGAAGTCAAGAAGACCCAGAGGGGCCTGAGTAAAGTTTGATCAAGAAAAAAGCTTTTGTCTATTCACAGAGAATATTTGTTATACCCAAGGGGGTTTCGATAACTTAGTTAGATAATGGGGCCCTGCTGGGTGTACAAGGAGCCAGAAGGAACAGGCCAGCTTTTGATACACTTATCTAAAGGAATAGGGGTTAAAGCCAGAGTCTGCAGCTAGCATGTCTGGACTCAGCTCCCGTAAGTCTCTGAACCCAAGAGATCCTGTCGCAGGCGCAGCAAGTGTTTATTTACTATTAGGAAAATTAGTGGTATGATTAAGTCAAATTCTTAGTTTTCTGTGTATAAATGTTCACTTAAAAAATAGGGTCTCTAGTTAACCCTTCCCCTCCTGTGGAGCAAAATTCAGCTGAATGCCAAGAGAAGAGGCCAGAAATAAGAACACTGAGTAGGGAGTTGGAAGCTGACATTCTATTGCCACAGCTGTACCTCTGCACCCAGTGTGACCTTAGGCAAGTCCCCTCCCTGCCCTCAGTCCCATTTCCTCATTTTATATGGAGCTATAATTCCTGGTGCCCTGCTTCCTCGGGATCAGTTAAGGGAAGAGACAAATAGTGGTATATGTAAGGTGGGGGCTGAGGGATGAATGCTGGGATGCCACTAACAGCTCAGCTCCATGAGGTGGAGACCACAGTGGCGACTCAGTACTTCAATAGGAAAGCCTAGGCTAGAGTGGGATAGTGCATAGCGCAGAGAGAAAAGAAGCGGGAGGGGAGGAAAGGAAGGAGAGGAAACGGGGAACAGAGGAAGGAATAGTCAGAAGAGGGAGAAAGGAGAAAAGAGGGGAAGGAGGGGGAATCTGCCTCCTGTACCTGGTGGTGTCATCCCCTCCCCTGCCACTGTCCCAGTACACAGGTTCTGACCAATCTCTCCCCCCTAGGCTGCCAGGGTGTTTGGTTCCCGTAGTGACAGGCCCAGCCCCACCCTCAACCAGGTTTAACTAAAGCTCCTGCCTAGCTCCTGCTTTGCACCTGCCCCTCCTCCCACCTGGGTGTGACGCAGTTTTGGGAGCAGGAGGGTGAGGCCCTGGCGGCCTGGGGCCTCAGGCTATGCACAGTAGGCTGGGACCTCGGTCACTCTCCCTCCTTATAGTGCAGCCAGCCAGGCTCAGAGCCCTTCCCTGGGTTCTTTCCCCTCACCCCCAACACCCCAGCATCCTGTGCTTACTCAGCACCTCCCCTCAGTGGCTCCTGAAGCCCTGGACAAGCACTGGCTGGTCTCCAGAGTACCTGAGAAGTGGGAGGCAGGCTCCACAGCTATCTGGTCTTTCCTTTTGAGGCCACAGCTCTCTGTCATAAGCATCTGCAGTTTCCAGGTCCCACAGGACAGGGCACACAAAACCAACCAGTTGGTGGACTCTGCTTTTCTGGCTCATCACTGCGTGTTTGAAGAGGTGGCATTTGAGTTTGGCAGTGGCTGGATCCGTCTGCCTTAACTATAGTGGCAGAAATATACGTAGCATTGTCAGCTGACACTTTTGGAAACTGAGTGACCATAAAAAGCCTGTTAAAGAATATCTTAGATTCAGTCCATGGCTAGTTTTGTTTTTGATGCTAAATAATGAGTAACAAATTGGTGTTATTTCAAATTAGTGATTTCACTTGTGCATTAAAGCAAGCGCGTGGTGATTACAGTGTCCACTGGGGCTAATGACAGAACTGTGGGCTTCACAGTCAAGAATTCTTGGCCTGGGCCGGAGGGTTAGCTCAGTGGTCCCGGCGCCTGCCTCGCAAGCGTAAGGACCTGAGTTCGATCCCCGGTTACCACATATAATGCTGGGCGTGGTGGCTCACGCCTGTAATCCCAGCACTCGGGAGGCAGAGACAGGAGGAATGCTGAGTTCGCGGCGGCTTGCCTGGGTACCATAGTGAGCTCAGGGCCAGCCTGAACTACAAAGCAAGACCCTGTCTCCAAAAAGCAAAAAAAAAAAAAAAAAAAAAAAAAGAATTCTTGGCCTGTCCTCCCACCGGAAGCAGAAGGGGCTGAGAAGGAAGGGCCTGGCTGCACACCCCTAGGAAACCTCTGTCAGAATTACCACCATCTTCCTTTGCTCTGGCTGGCTGAATTTGCTCTCACTTTTCCTCAAAATTTAATTAAACATTTGTTGAGCACCTAATAAGTTCAAGGTGGATGTCAGGTGAAATCCTGTGTGAAATGCAGTGTGAACATCTCAGAGAGAGACGAAGGGAGGGAGAAAGCAGCCTCCTTGTGCTGCATGATACTCATCCGGTGTGGTGAGATTATAAGTGACCCTTTCTTCTTTTCTGCTGCATGAACTTTCTCTAATTTGGAAGACATTCATATGGATCTTTTAAGAGTACATGAATCGCAATGGTTTTTTATTATTATTAATTTCAAAGGTCTCCCTTGGAGAAAGGGAAAAGTCACTCACATTTTTAATGTGGACCTCAGCTTCCTTGCCAGCAGAGGGATGTACATCCCTTCCAGGGCTCCTCTGGGGACTGAGGACGGCAGGTTCAGACAGCCCCTGAGAAGGGAAAGTGCTCTGGGCTCAGCAGTGTCACTGGTGTAGGTCCTGGGCCCTCAGACCTGGCACTGGGGGAAATGGCTCTGGGGGTAGACAGCATTATCAGAGGGAGCAACTGCTGTCTCTGAGTTGGCCTCCGTTGCCACAGGTGCGCTGCGGGACAGTGGCGGGGGAGGCCGTGGAGCACCATTAGGCTCCAGTCCTCTCAAGCTGACTCAGCCATAGAGTCAGCAGAGCCAACACACAGAAGTTAAAGCCTTCTCCCAGCTGTGCCCAGTGTGCTATGACCAGAATTCTTTTCTTGTTTGTCATAAGCATCTGCAGTTTCTCAGACAATGACAGCAAATTTGTGGAACACCGATGCTGGAAAGGTTTTGGGTCATCAACTTATCCATGGTCCCCTTTTACAGAAAACAAGGGTGAGGATCTGGGGAGGCACAAGACAAGCCCCCCAAGGGCATAGGACATACCTAAGAGTATACAGCTTGGCAATGGCAAAGCCAAGAGTAGGCTCAGTCCGTGTGCTTCCCAGATCATGTGTTCACTCGGTCAGCATCTGTCCCACATGGATCACCCAGGGCCTGGCACATACCAGGCATAAGGCAGGGCAAAAGATGCACAGAGTTCTTGTCCCCACCAGCTTCTATGCTAGAGGGAAGAACAGTCAACAAATAGTCAATAGGAGTACGCAATAACATAAAATAGTCAAGATTCAGGAGTTCTTTGATCAAGGGCCTGAGACAGAGAACGAGAAGGGAAGTCCCAATTTATCAGTGTGGTCTTGAAAGAACTCTCCAAGGAATTGATGCTTCTGTCCCACCTGAGGTGAGTAAGCATTACGGGCCAAAAAATCAAAGCAAGCTAAGCTCCAAAGCAAAAAACTAAAGAGAATGTGGTAGGTCTGACTGTGATGGGAGTCCAGAGGAGGAGAGAGAAGCAGGGATTTTGCCGTGCTTTGAGGGCCATGGCAAACAACCCAGGGAACATTACGAGTAGGCTGTGACATGACCTGATGCATGTTTTATGTTCTTTTGTATTTTCAGTGCTAGAGACAAAATCCAGGGCTTCAGACATGCTAGGCAACTGCTCTACCACTGACCTACACCCTAGCCACAAATTAATGTTTTAAGAGGATTGCTTAGGCAGCCATGTGGCACCAAGCTGAGGGACAGGAAAGGAATGGGTCAAGGAGATGGGTCGGAAGGTCTCTGTAGAAGTCAAAACGAGAGGGTTCTGGGGGCATGGTCTGGGGAGTGATGGAGGAAGCGGCAAGAAGAGGAGATTCTTGATCTATTATGGAATCTAACTTGCTGGTGGATTGTGTGGCTAGGAGCCCCTTGGGGAGCACAAGGGGCAGGGAAATACAAGGGTGGCTTTGTTCAGGCGTGAGTGACACTTATTCCCAGTGCTAAGTTCTTTCTATAGCAAGCCTTGCTACAGCGCTTTACCAAAGTCCAGTTCCAGTCTCAGCTCCACCTGGCTAACAACACCCCCTCGGGTCTGTAAGAGGTGATTCCCTTCCTGTTCAGCAGAACAAAAAGTGACAAAGCCAAGCTCTTTAGGAAACCAGTAGTATAAATTAGACAGGCGGAGCTTGAACCCCTGGAGAGCCTTTGGGCAGCCAAGCCATGAAGACCAAGGTGGATGTTCACATCTATGATGTACCATGCTCAAGTTATACGACCTCTCTGAGCCTGTTTCTCATTGGTAAAATGGGAAAATAATGGGCTGTGCCTCATAGTGTTGAAAAAGGATTAAGTGAGGGAGGAACCTCTTGGTAGATCTTACACCATCTGTGTGCCCTGTGCAGTCTGTGGGCTCACATCACGCCTGGCAAAGATCAGGCCCCGCCCACTCTCAAGGGAAAACACCAGCACATTTGCTCTGGTGCTTCTGGTGGCCTTATGATCCATACCTCTGATGGAAGGGTGAGGGAGGGTTTGGGGGCCAGCCATGGGAGTCGGGGTGCCTGTGAGACCCCCGGTTCCAAGCACTCTGGCTGACCAGACCCAAGAAGGGAGGGCAGGAGCAGGGTGAAGCCAAAGGTGGGGCTGTATGGGAGGGAAAGAGCCCAGGAGCAGGGTTAGTAAGATAAAGGGGCCAAGAGGGCCCTGGAAGTAATGGGGCGCAGAAGGAAACGCATAATCACAGGTCCAGAGCCCCTTCTGTGGGACACTCTGGAGCCTCCTTGTTCCCCTGCCCACACCGCACCCCTCTCTGAGACATCTCCTTTATGTTCTTGTTCCCAGGAGGCAGCTGGCACTGAGTGAGGGGGCAGTGGGGTGGGGCTCCCACTTTTGCCCAGAGCCATTCCAAAGGGCGTGTCCCAGCAGGGCACACACACAGTGATTAAGAGGAGGGAGGAGTGACATTCAGTGTCCACTGCAGGACCCAGCGGGTGGGCTGGACCGCAGCCAGTTCTCGGCTCTTGGCTGCAATACCATTGGCCCTGGCACCACCCACTGCTCTACCCAGACCCTCCTCCAGAGCCAGGCAGGCTGTGCCAGCGCCTTCCCACTCCCCACCCCCTTGCAGTAGCCCTCCCCCACATTGCCTCTGCCCTTATCCCGCCCCAGCTGCCTTTGAAAAGGTGCTCCCTCTCCTCCAAAACAGGGCTTGTCCTGCACTGGGAGCTGTCTGTAAACTGACTCTACCCACAGACCCCTGCCTGATGTCACACGCACGGGAGAAGCTTCTCAGCCAGGCCAGCTGTCCTCTGCTTGCCTGTGACTTTACCTCCTCCTGCCTTCCCTCCCCGACTAACCAAGCGCGTCTGTTCACAGCAGCACAAATTTCTGGGCTGTGTGGCCCATCTCCTTGTGCAGCCCAGGCCTCCTAACCTTCCTTTTCCACTGCTTTAGGTTCCGGTCCTCTCTGAGAAGTGGCACCCATTCCATAGTGGATGGTGCTGTACGCACTTTGTCCTACATGTTACAGTCCCCATGCTTTATCTACCCAGAGGACAAGGCTCTGAAGGCGGCACCCCACGGCACCCACCCCACCTGCAGGCTGTGGAGGCAAACCCCTTACAGGAACAGAACAAACACTGCAGGATCGGTACTGACTCCATCCAGGCGTGTGTTGGCACCTTTACCCTGTCCGGGTCAGGGAGTGGACCATGGCATTTATGCTTGATCAGATACTTGATTAGTGACTTTGTGGACAAAGGGATTTGATTTCTCATTCTTTGACTTGGGTGTTCCAGGAGTGCAGGGGTTTTGATTTTTTAAAAATACAGTTGCCTAAATTTGGAGACGGTCCGCCCACTCTAAAGGACAGTTTTCCCTAGGACCCCAGCACCCAGACCCAGCATGCTCCCCACCGCTCCCCCGGCACCCTCCCTGTCCCGTCTCCTGACAGGGCCCTGGTAGACCTTCCTACGCAGTGCAGAGGAGCTGACAAATGCATTCCAGGCCGCTATGAAAACTCCCGCTCCGCAGCCCCGTGGGAAGTACAGTTTAAGAGAGAGTCACAGAGACCCCTCCAGCCTTCCCAGAGCAGCTTCGCCACTCCTGTGGGGCGGCTCCCCGCGGGTGCACCGCCCAGGGAATGAATCACTGACCCTGGGATCCTTTTCAGGCAGGGGGCACCTGTTGTAGGAAATATGTCAGTGAGAACCATCTTTGTGGGGCTCTGCAGATCACAGGCCCTATCCTTGGCTCTTTGGGGTGCCAGTATAACCTCAGAATTTATCTATGGCTTCAGGATACTTTAAGACAGGGCCTGCCCTGGGAGGGTGGCAGAGGTCCTGAAAGGCCCAGCGTCTCATGGTCTCCTGTGACCTGGGCTCTTTCTCCATGGAACACAGGATAGGAATCCCCTTCCTGGCTTCTTATCCTTTCTGAGAACAGCGGCTGTTAGGGGTTAATGGCAATTTTCCCCAAGTGACCACAGTGCCGGGCGAAGGACACCAGATAAGCTGGCTGGCCAAAACCTCGCAGCTGGCAGTTTTCAAAAAAGCTGTGGTGTGTGGTTTGGAGGAAAGGCTGGAGAGAGGGTGCTGTCATGGCTGGCTGGCCCAGCCCAGATGTGGACAGCTGGAATCTCTGGTTGGGATTTCAGTCTGCCTGTGTGATAAGTGTGTTTGCTGGTGGGGAGAGGTGGCAGTGGGTGCCCCACCTCAGGCCTGCTGACTGGTCACTGGACCCCCAGTGTCAGCAAGGACTTGGAGTTCTCTGCTTACTACCTGCATTTCCTTTTTTAAAAAAACTACTTGAATGATTGCTGTGCAGTGGTTTCCGTCACAACCCTTTAAGGAAACAAAATATAATTCTAGTAATTTTATTGGGCTTGGATTTCAAGCAAATGGAAACAAAATTGCCTCTAAAAATAAAAGACAAACAGTTGAATAAAGCAAAAATAATAAAAAGCTTCCCTTGCTTTGAGTTAAGTAGCAAGGCATTTTGTGAAGCACTAGACAGAAAGAGAGGGGAAATTTGGAGAGACCAGGAGAAAGGGGGAAGAAAAACTCCTCCAATGTCCTTGCTTTCATTTCTGCTCTACCTTCCCCCAAAGAGCTTAATTGCATGCTGGAAAGTGAAGCAGAAAGCACCAATGGTGAACTGGTCCTTGCCCTGCGCTTAACAGTACAGGTGGAGGAAGGGGGCCGTCTGCCAAATACTTCTGGTTGGAGGGAGGGAGCGAGGGAGTGCTTTCTCCAAACCACTCCTGGGATGGCTTAACGCGCCCAGCGTGAATCAATGACAACCTCTCTGGCGGCTGCGGCAGGCTCCCGGAGCGGCGCCGCTGCGTGGACTCCCAGCCCGGGACCCTGGCAGCGCTCCGGACACGGCCCGGGCACCAGTGCGGCGTCCCGGGAGCGGCCAGGTGAGTCCGCGCCCGAAATCGAGCTTTGGGGAATCCTGCCCCGGCCCTGGGGGGCCCGTGCGAAGAAAGCCACTCCTGGACTCTGCGGGCATTGTCGCTGGGCGCCGGAGGCAGCTCCGGCTCAGCTCGCTCGCTGGAGCCGTGGCGCCCGCAAGACGTTTGGGGCGGGTGGAACCAGTGCGCGAGCGAGGGACGCACGTCCGGGAGGGAGCCAGCAGAGAGCCTGGAACTCCGCAGTGACGCTCCTCACCTTCCCGGCGGCGTCCGCGGGCTTTCTGAGTGAAGGGCAGAGTGAGGCAGCTGCAGATGTACATTGTTAGTTTAAATTCCCCCTCCCAACCTCGGCCCTCCCAGGGGCAGGAAAACTTCGGTAAAGCAAAAGCCATGTCAACTTGGCGGAAGTCTCGGTCCAGAGACAAGAGACTAGGCAGAAATTAAAGGGAGGTGGGCAGAAGTAGCCGGGCACGCAGCAGCACTCAAGTCTCGGGTTGAACAGAGCCAACGGGGGCCTGAGTGGGTAGAAGGACTCACCCAGCCAGCCAGTCGAGCTGGGGCTCACAGCGCTGCTCCAAGGAGACTCCGCGCGAGCGTGGAGGACAGAGGTCTGACCTGTGCGACCCCATCCCCGGCAGTTGCCCTGGCCAGCGTTGCCTCGCCTGTGAGCAGCCTGGGCACTGGGGTGCGGGCACAGCAGCCACAGGACTGGCCTGGAAAGAACGCTGGAAAGAGCTGCTGGCCAGCCCTACCCCACCCGACGGGCAGTGTGGATGCCAGGTGCCAGTATCCGGGTGCCGCGTGGAGAGGGCTCCCTGGAATTTGGTTCCGAACCTGTCCAGGGCTGTCCAGGCCTGGTGGTTGGACAGGCAGGGGCTGGCTGCTTTTTCCTTTAGCAGCTGGTACCTGGCCCTGTGCTGGTACCTGGAAGGATCCCCCTTCCAGCGGCTGGTTGGTGGCAGATCATTTCAGTCCCTCTAAATAAGGAATTTTAAAATATAAAAGAAATGATTGAAACAATTAGATAGTTTTTTCCAGATTAGAAGCAAGATTTTTGGAAGTAGGAAGCATGCAAGGAGCTGGGCCGCAGTTTCATCCCACTCCTCCCCTTGCTTCACCTAGTGAGTCCCCACTTTTTCAGCTGGAAGCAAGACCACTCTTCCCTGGAAAAGCTGCACCCCTCTTTGTGGTTATGATGGATATGGGCATGGTATGCTTGTATGCTTGTAGTATTTAGCATTGTTTCCTAAACTCTCCCGAGAGGCCACTCAAGCCATGGCAAGGGCAAACACTCTCAACCTCATCCACCTTCTTTTACAAGTGAGGATGGAACCCAAGGGCAAAGTGCATGTCCCAAGGTCTGAGGGTAGACAGCAGAGGATTCCAAAGTGCCAATCACAGAATTGCCAGGCCACTGTGCCAACTAAATCCTGTGACCTCCAGCTAGGGTTACAACACTTGGGAAAAAATGGTAAATTTAGACCCTATCCAGGCTCCTCTGACCCCTGCTGTGAAATGCACATAGGACTGGAGCAGGAATTGCCCCACTCCCAGAGCATCTGGCAGAGAGAGATGTCACCAGCACAGCTCCAAAGGGAGCAGGTACAGACCCAGCAGACACTGGGGGGGCCACTCTGGGACCTGTGAAGGGGCATTTCGCAGCCAGTGAGTTCAAGAGAGACTTCAAAAGGAGTTGCCATGGGGACAAAGATGGTGGGAGAAAAAGAGTGGGTGTCTAGAGACTAAATCCTGTGTACCATACAGTCTTTCCTCCAACCCACCAATTCCTATCAGGTATGAGTTACTAGCTCCATTCTGCGGATGAGGAAAATGAGGCTCAAAAGGGTAAAGTAAACTGTGCAGGTGGTGAGAATTCACAGCTGCCCATTATAAAAGACCACTGCACTATAATTGGGGAATGGGAACCACCTTGATATAATTACAATATAACACAAAATAGTATGTAACTATTGTACATAGCATAGTATTAAGTTTTTTGAACGTTAGTTTCTTTCTGTTCAATCACTCAGTCAGTTATTCATCATGACTGATTGCCTACTGTGTGTTTCCAGGCGTCATACTAAATTCTGGGTACTTACCCATCAGTGAGTGAAACCAGCAGATCCCTGTCCTCTGCCAGTGCAGGTAGCAGTAGAAACATACCTGCCCACCGGGACAGAGTGGACAGAGTGAGGCGGTACACAGGAAAGTACCACAGAAGCTCTGCCACAGAAGCAGTAGGTTGTGATCTGGGTGAAGAGGAGGATGGGAGAGGTCAGGGAGGGAGGAGGGAGCTTGGAATGATGCTCTGTCTTCATGCTACGGTCACAAGGACCCATCCCTGCCTCAAGGGGACACAGTGGAGTACACACAGCATAATCAGCCCTTGCCCCCAAACTGGGAAGTAGTTTGAGGCCCTGCTATTTCACTAGCCAGTTTTCACCAACTTTAGATGACAAGAGATCCGTGTAGCCTCTAAGAGCATGGGCCCTCTCTGGAGGGCCGGCCGGGGTGAGAACTACCCTTGTCCATCGTCCCTCTGATATGCCAGCCTTGTTGCATGCCCCACACTCCCAAGGCTCCCCTAGGCTTCAGGCTCCAGGCTGGCTCTTGGTTATGAAATTTTTGGTAGAAAAGCCAGGACAGGGACTGACCCAGGCCCATAGTTCTCAGAGTGGCTCACACTGGCCAGCCAAGTTGTTTTCAGACCCCACTGAAGAGGCCACTGTATCTGCTTATTTTCCACTTCCAAGGCCATGTCCTAAGACTCAATTTCTTCTTGGTTTTTGGCTGACTGACATATTGTCCTAATAAAATGGTGTCAGATGGATGTTTGAGACTTCATGGCCATAAATAGTCTGGGATGTGGCCTGTTAACTCTCCTTCCATCTTGAATGGTATAATCGGTGTAAGATAACTACCTCTAACCTTAACTGTCGCCTTTGTGAGGACCATGAACTGATAAATCTGCCTTGAAGCTCATGTGAGGCTGGCTGATGCTCTGGGATCTTCCTTCTCCAAACATGACACCAACTCTCACCAAGATAATATTTTTTCATTCTTTCTTCTTTTTCTTAAAAAAAAAAAAAGAAAAGAAAAAGAAGCTCTTGGGTCTGAGGCTAGAAGATTGCACTGCCTTCCATTTTGATGTGGCGCAGCCTGCAGAGAGGCATTCCTCTCCTAATACTTCCGGGACCAGCCTAAGGGGGCTGAGCACCAGGCTGGCGGTCCCCTGTTTACAGCAATTACACAGGTGTATAATCGCACCAGGGTGTTTGTTTGCACAGCCCGTGCCCAGCCGTGCAGCCCTACAGGTTGGGCAGGGGAGAGGGCTGTTCAGTTTATTTTCCTTTGGCTGAGAACTGCAGAGATGAATAGAGGGAGGGGAATCAGGTTGAGAGATTGTTGCCAAGAGCAATTTGGAGTCTCCTTCATATTAGTCAGAGATTGTGTTTTTCCTTTCTGAAGTCGCCTGCCTCGTAGCAACTTCCACAAAGAGCTTTCCCCACCCCCACCTTATCTTTTGTGGTGTATGTGTGTGCTTGTTGGTTTTTGTTTTGATTTTCTAACTTGCTAGACTTATGACTAAGCAAGAAAAAGAAAAAAGAAGAACTTGGAATGAGGTGATGAAACAGGCCCTTGATAGCATACACTCTGCATGTCATGGCCTAATAAATTTGAATACTGATCAACTCCAGGGTACCATGATAGAGTGAGATGAGTAATTCCTTTGAAGGGAGAGTTCATCTTCAGTCGATGGCATTCAAAATTGAAGCATAATTTCACTTTCCCTCTGCGCGCCTCAGTCCTGTGTTTAGATAGAGGAATGCTTGCTTGCTGTCTTCGGTTGCTCTCGCTCTTGTTCCACTTGGAAGGCCCTCCATCCGGGATGTTCTTGGATGGGGGTCTCCCAGAGGGGCTCCCTTTTGCCCCACCTTGTCCACACACTCCTTCCTCCACAAAGGAGGCCGGCTGGTGAGAAGGACCTCAGTGGGTAAGAGCTGTGCCGGGGGGCCAGTGTGGTGCCTGTGAGATCACGGAATGGGGAAGTTTGCCTGGCACAGCCTGCCTGTCTTGGGGCAGGGACCTGGGCTGGGTTATAACCCATGAGTCACTAAGAGAGTCCATCCACTGAACAAATTGAGTGGAGCAGCTTCAAAATTGCTTAATAAGATGGTATACAATCTCTGTCAGCTTTTTCAAATTAGTTACAAACCAGATGCAGATGTACATGGGACCTTCTTGAATGATATCATATAAATACCCTTGGCCTTCAGGGAAATCTATAATGCCTACACACATGTGTGCACATGTACAACAGGCTCTTGTTGTTGTTGTTTTTTGGGGGTTTTTTTGCTGTGGATTTTGGCTGACAGTTCCATTCATTTTTTCCTGGAGATTACAGATTGGCCCTTTGGTGTTTGTGAAGCTACTGGTAAAAGGCTACTAGAGAGGGGACAAAGGTCCCAACTTTTGTTGATACCTGCCCTCCTTAAATCCTAGAGAAGCCTTCTCTGCTGCCTCAGTATGCAGAAATGAAATAATAAGAACTTGCCCAAGGATTGTTTGATTTTTGTTTTTCAGTAACAGCTTTATTGAGATATTATTCATGTACCAATACAGTTCACTCCTTTAAAGTGTACAATTCAATGGCTTTTAATATATTTTCAGGATCATGCAACTGTCACTACTGTTAATTTTAGAACATTTTCATTACACCAAAAAGAAACCATGTATCCATTATCAGTTACTGTCCATTTCACCCCAACTCCCAGTCCTAATCAGCAGTAATTCACTTTCTGATTCTATGGACTTGCCTTCTCTGGATATTCCATATGAATAGAATGATATAATATGTGGCCTTTTGAGACAGACTTCTTTCAATTAGAATAATGTTTTCAAGAGTCATCCACTTTGTAGAGTGCATCAGCACTGCATGTTTTACTGCTAACTAGTATTCCTTATGTGGAAACACTACACTTCATCTGTTCACCTGTTGGTGGATATTTGAATTGTGTCCACATTTGCCTCTTATAAACAGTATTGCTTTGAATGTTTGTGTACAGGTTTTTGTGTGGACACAAGTTTTATTTTTTTTACGTACCAAGTTAGGAATGGAGTAGCTTGACCAGAAGGCAGTTCTATGTTTAACTTCTGGGAAGATTACCAGACTGCTTTTCCAGGGGCTGTACCAATGTACTCCTACCAGCCAGGCATGGGAGCTCCAGTTTCTCTGCATCCTTAACACTATTGCACACTGTATCTTTCTGATAGTGCTTTATTTTCTAAGGATTTATATGCTTAAGAAGGCGGTACCAGGGAGCACTTGGCGTCAGCTCAGTCACATGCACCATGGTTGTGAGATCTGCATGGACCTCTGGAGTATCTCAAATATTTGGGAGTTTCCTCTGAGCTCTATCCTGAGTTTTCCCTTTAAGTTTCTAAAGGACCATTGCTTTGTGCAGCTGGTGCTGTGTTTGCCACTAGTGTTTCAGATCTGCAGTGATATAACTTTATCTCATTTTCAGGGGTTATACTGAGTGACACTTGGAACAGTTAACTTTGAACCAAGTGGTGGTAGGGGGCTGTATCTAGTTTGAAAATTACAAACACATGACAAACTTTTACCCTTTTGTCTGAACATGCTGAAATTCTGATCATCAGGTGTTCTGATCCAGACCTCAGCAGCAAAATGGAACCAGTAGCTTCTAGGGAGTCAGAATAGGGGCCTGCTACCAAAGAAATGACTGATCACCCTCAAAGTAGGCTCGGACAGGAGTTCTCAAACCAACATGGAGTCCTTAAACGATGACAGGTGCCAAAGCCTGGCCAGGAAGTACTGAAGGAGAATCTAAAAGGCACAGACATAAGTGCTTAGAGTGATTGTTGTGAGGTCTAAGAAGACAAGGTGACCTCTCAGTGCCTCAGTTTCCTTCCTTGAAATGAAAAGTAGGATTAATCCAACATTTTCCAAAGGGTCTTATAAAATGGTTAAAGGAAAACACCTCTGCATGGGTCTGGTTTTGCACAAAATTTAATTTGTAAAAGAGGACTTCTGCTGCTGAAAACAATTCAGAGAGTCCTTGAATAGATGGCTTCTGAATTTAGCTTTGACTGTTATGAGTGTCACATCCTCAGAGGGCAATTGTTCTGGCTTCTTGGAGGAAGCTGTAGCAGGCACTTAACACGGCAAATGTTACCTATTTGAAGGGGAGGAGCAGATCATCTGCCTCTGCTTCCTGACAGAATTTGACTTTGTGCCACTACTCCCCCCATGCTGTCATCCCAACCCACTTCTCCTACAGTGCCCAGAGCTTTTCCTGCCTCCTCTCCAGCAGCCCAAAGTATCATTTGTTCAACCAACATTCTCAAACACTTCTGATAGATAACGAATGAACTAAAGTTCTATTTCTGTCCCCAAATAATGGACCAGTGCATTTTAAGCAGAGAAGCAGCCTGAGGCTAATCCCCAGAGGCACAATTTCAGTGCTCCTTAATTTGGATAAAGGAGGACCTTGGAGCAGCCTAAATCCACGGGCATAGGTAAGGGGCCTCCACCTCTAGCCACATCTGAAAGCTGTGCGCCATGGCCTCCCCCATGAGACCTCAGCCCTCAACAGACTGCTGGGACAGTGTTTCTGTCATCCCTGGTCTCAACCAAAGATATACCCTCCTCCTCAGCTCCAACCTGCAGGGAGGAGGAGAGGGAGACTGGGTTATTGGGAGATCAGAGCTCCAGCCTTTTGGCTCCCGCCCCATAACCCAACCGGACAATTCACAGGACAGCTGTGTTCTGAGGACTGAAATAATCAGTGTTTATTAAAGCTGCTGGAGGGAGGGCTAGTGGAGGAGGAGGGAAGGAAGGGTCCCATTTCTGAATTCAACAAGAGAGAGGCCAGGTGAGGAAACTTGAGGCCAGCCAGGGCACCAGGAGCCCTCTCTCTCCCTTCCTGGCCTGACACACACTGATGACATTAGAGCCGCTGCTTTGGGGGTATTTCAAGAGGTTTTTCTTCCTTTCTTTTTTTTTTTTAATAAATCAAGGAAGAACCTTGAAAGTTCATTTGAATAGGGATTAATATCTCTGCAGGCTAGACCTGCAGAGAAGGGGAAATTCTAGAAGGGTGGAAGTTGCAATAAAAGGAAATGTATTTGATCTGCCTCCAAGTGATCAAGGGGCCTCCCAGTAGGGAGCTTTGTAAGAAACATGTTTGGGGCAGTTTTCTGGGCATTGCTGTACCTTCCTTTGGACTTTTTGTGTATGTGGGTATCTGTGTATGTCTGACCTCAGTGGATACTTAATCTCTGGGGTTCTAACCAAGTGAGAGGGGACACTGGAAACTTATAAACCACCCTGAATGTCTTTGGCCACTAGTTTTTCATTGTTCCCCTTTGGCACTTCATGGAGGACAGTGATTCAGATATCTTCCCCTGCATCCCACTGCAACCCGCCTGCCAACACCACACTATGTTCTAGGGTCACCTCATGTCAGTCTTTGTCCTCCCTCATCCTGATGATCCAACTCTACACTGGTTCTCGTGCAGGGTGAAAGACAAAAGCTACACCTCACCCACTCACAGTGGGTCTGAGTGGGAAAGAGGAAGGTTGCTGGTATGTGGTCCTGATGACAAAACTTAGGTGGAAAGATGTGGAAACTGCTTGTGAACCCCTTCTGTGGAATCTCCCAAAGGTGGCTGAGTGGAGAGGAAGGAGAGGGATAATGGGAGAGGACATTTGGTTAGTGTCATAGTGGGGACACAGGGCAGCTGGAGGACAAGCTGGATTGAAAGACCAGAGGCTGGTGCTCAGCAGCCAGGATGGCCCTGCCCATAGGCTTGGGCTTCCTTGAGGTCACACTGGGTGAGGCCCTAGGGAGGCTGAAGGACAAATGGAGTTTAGCGACTACTCCAGATGACTCAGGCCTCGGGGAGGGCCCTTGGTGGGGCTGGGTGGCCTCTGGCTGGCCCTGGTTTACAAGCAGCTGTGGGGTGCTCAAATCCAGTGCCTCTATCTCCCTCCCTTCCCTGCTGGGGTGCAGCCTCCTGACGCATATGCTGCTCCTCTTCTGCTGTTCCCGTGGTGCACCCTCTGAGTGAACCTGGCCTCCAGCTCTTGGAAGCTTTTCCAATAACACAGAGGTAGGCTCTGCAGATGGAGGGGGAGGAGAGTGGCTGAATGTTGGCCAACCCCAGAGTACATGCTGTGATGAAAGGCAGAGGGGCCTCTGGTGTGAAGAGCCAAGGAGAAGACAGATGTGGCCCTGTGAGGACAAGTGGGGGCCCACAGAACCTCCCCACTGCTAGCTCCCCATCACAGAGGCAGGGCCTGGGGAGTAAGGACAGAGCAGTATCTACTGTGTGCCCAGCCTCTGCTGGCTCAAAGAATATATAGCAGAGGTCTCAGTCTTGCCTTCTAAAGGACCAGCAAATGTTCAGGCAGGTAAGACCAGAGTATGCAAAGGAAACACGTGTCCATGGATTAGCACAGGAAAAATCCTGTTCAGGGTCAATGGAGCTGGATAAGATACGGGCTGAGGGCTCCAGAAATCCTTGGGGACATGCTCTGAGGTAGTGCCAATGATGAGCGTGGCCACACTGTATAGTCTCTTAACACTTGGGCTCTGCAGTGAGGACCTGATTCCAGTCTCAGCTCTGTCATTTACAACTCTGACCTTAGCCTAGTTATTTAACTTTTCTGTGCTGAGATGTCTCATTGCAAATGGAGATGAGGCTGATGAGCAAATTTCTCAGTACTTGGCCTGTGGCACAGGCTCTGTAAGTAGTGGCCTTCACCATCTGGACAGGACCTTTGTTAATCCATGTACACCTTCCTTCCCTGCCCTTTCCCTTGAACCTTGAGTGTTCTCTCTCCGCATCTCCCTTTCTTCCTACCTCTCCGATCTCCTTTCTCCTTTGCTTGCTCACCCTTCTTCTCTGCCTTAAGGCTACATGTGGTTGTTCTGATCCATGCCCAAGCAGGAGGGTGGAATTCCCCTTCTCTGTTTCCTGGATCTGGCAAGGTTTAGCAGCTCTGGGAGGGTTGTTCCTACCAGGATGAATAATTCCAGACTCTGTGAAGAGCACTCTGTCTCTCTCTCCCTTCCTCCCATCCCACATCCATGGAACCCAGAACAGTGTAAATGTCTCCTGCAACTCACATAACAAACCAAGATTGGTCACAATGGCCCATTTCAAGCAGGTGTGCCTAAGTAACGTGAAGCTAATGAGGCCATCCATTTAGACGAGATCTCCCCTGAAGTCTTGAACTCTCTGAAATCTTTGAAATGTGCTGATTTTGGAAAGCAGGGGAAGCATAAGCTCACCCTCTGTTTCAGATGATTTGATTCAGGAGCCACCAGGAGTCACACTCTCCATCAGGGCCAGGCTCTCGGTACTGTTCTGCTGTGGACAAAGAGGAATAGCACCCTGGTACTTTCATTTCCAAAGGTGTGAGGTGTTAAAGAAAAAGTCATTCTGGTCTATTTAATCAGGAACTCCTTAGCTTTGTCTATGACAAAATTGTGATCTGTTCTTCAACTAAGTGTTTTCACCAGTGACAGTGAAGAATTACCTTATAACGTTCTTTCAAAGTAATTATTACCAGGGACTAAATAAAAAAAGGTAATAATATGGGAGAAAATCAGCGTGAGAGGTAGTAAAGAAAATAGAAAACACCAGTATGTACACTTTTGAAATGATATCCTTTGAAGAGATCCAGTGTTGTAAAAATGACATATTACCAAAGAGTAGTCTTGGCCAACTGTGCGTTCTTCCAGCAGTCTGATTACCCATGTGTTTCTACAGTGGCCCCACTGCTGGCATACCAGTTCTCCCTCTCTCGGCAGGGCTTTTCCAGATTCCCTTGGCCAAAGCACCCCAGGGAATGAGTTGCGTGATGCCACACCTTCTTAAAATGCATGGCCACTGCCACTGTGCAATCACCCAGTGCTCCAGAGGGACATCTGCTGAAGGGTATCTTCCACAGGGGGCTACCTGGGCAGGGCTGCTGCTGTGAATTCTTGTTCACTGAGGGCAACTTAATGAGGGTGAGACAGATAGGATTAGGGTGTCAGAAGCTCTCCTTGTCTAAAAGTTCATCCCCTGTGGACAGTGAAGCCAGGCTATGGGTTTGCTTGTTCCCAAAACCATGCTCTTGCCATGAGGGTTGACCATTACCATGTCTAGCCATTGTATTGTTAAGCTAGGATCTCCATCATCCTTCTCCAGCCTCCTGAGATCTAGAGAGAGAATCCAAATAACTTGGAAACTAGCCACCTTTGAATAGTGGCTTTTGGGATGGCACTGTGACTATTCAGGGGTCCTCAGCCAGGTAGCAGTGAGGGGCTCAAGGATGCAAGAGTAGCCATCTACAAGATGGGCTGGGAGATGTAGCTTTCAGTGCTGGGGCTGAATTCTTCCTCAAGACACTGTCCAGGCCAAGTATCTGTTTCCATTCAGAAGTGAGATCTCATCCCTGATTTTCCCACCTAACGGGAACAAAGTTACTAGGTACAAATCTACTTAGAACTGAGCTCCAGTCTCAGCTCATTCACTTCCAGCTACATCATTGTGAACATTTTGGGATCTTCAAGCCTCAGGTTACTTATCTGTACACTGGGATCATCCTAGTTGCTCTCTGAAATGATGAGAGATAAAAATAGTCAATATATGTAGCACATAGTAGCCATAATTCTGAAAATAGTTTTTAATTCAAGAGCTACCATGCAGTGCTTCCCTGGGCCCCAACCCCTTTCCTCAGTGGCTCCTGATTTCTTCTCATGGTGGTGGCATTTCTCTTGCCACCACCAATGGATGAAACTGAGGGCTGGATGCGCTCAGCTCATCTATGAGGACATGGCTGCTGCCTTCTCTGCCTAGATTCTCTCCTGCTTGTCCCTATACTGGATAGCACTGCTCCCGGAGGAAACAGGGAGGGGCTCACAGCTAGGGCTTTCTTCCAAAAGCATGTTAAAGCTCTTCCTGCCCATCCCCCCAAGATCTCTGTGTTGTCCACTTTTCTCACGCTTGGAGAAACTGCACATCACTTATACGAAACCAAAAATGTCACTGTGTTCTTGGAGGATTCAGTAGTGACAGCTCTGAAATAAGTACTTAGCAATGGAGTATACAGCTCTCAAGGTTGCATTTCGTTTGGCTCTGGGGACAATAGTGTACATCCTGTTCCAGCATGTGTCACTGGCTTGGGGAGGAGGTGTATGTGCCAATGCCTAGTAGCATGGTCCCTTGGGGGACCCGCTCCCACTTCCTCCTACCCAAGTTTGCCTATGGGTTGTACCCAGGACAAACTGTAGGCATTGCATGATTTTTTTTTATCAGCCTCAAAAATTTGACATTTCTGCGTAGAGGTCACCTTGTCCCAAAGGAAGTGAGGCCAATTAAAGGGGCCCTGAGTACTCGAGAGTGGGGAGTGTTACCCAGCCTGTGATCCCCAGGTCATAGGGTTAACATGACAACTGAGATAAACTTTTGCAGCAGTTTTGCCTTAATTGGTGTTTTTCCTGGCTGGCTGAGCCCTGCAGGGAAGAGACCACCTCACTGTCCCCAGGCTACATCACCTCCTGTCCATCAGCAACCACAGAGCTGAGCCTTATACATACAATATGAAACAATTCTTCATATTAATAAAGGAGGCTGCAATATACATGTGGTTGTCTTATAAATTCATTAATAAAAACACACATAACATTCCTAAAGAAAGGTATAGTCTCAGGTTCTATCTTGCAGCACTGATTTCTACCTCCACCATTTTACAGTGCTGAAAGTCTGAACCACAGAATCAACATGGACAGTTGTGGTGTGAATTGTTGCTCAGTGTTTTATTCCTTGTTTCTCAAAGGCTGGGTTCTCTGGTTCCCCAACTAGGAAGCAGTTAGAGGGAACAGCTCCCACACACAGTGGGGGAATGGAGGTGACAAGTAGAAGGGATTGGGGGACATGATGATGGCAGCACTGCCAACCCCACGGGGACCTCTGGAACTATAATAGCACCCTCAGGTTTGTCCCAGCTTGGGCCTAGAAGCTAAGATCTTTATAGAGCCTTTGATACTTTTCTATAGCCATAGAATATGGGCAGTCCTTGGAAGTGTGCCACTTTGGTCCAGGTGGCTTTCTGCAGCTAAGACAACCCCCTTGCAGCTATCCTGCGCTGAGGGCTGGCCACCAACTTTGCCCTTAGCACCCAAGGCCATCCCTGGGTGACTCATATCTGTGCCCCCAGGGTCTGAATGTGACTTTCTCATTAATTTTTAAATGCCCTATAGTCTTGCATATACTGCTATCTCTATCCCCCTTTCCATCCTGGGCATAGAGCTGAGCACCTGGTAGGTGATCACAAAGCAGTGGCCCAGGTGGAGGCCCAGCTGCGGTGTCAGGCCTGCTTGCTGTCAGTGCCTGGGGATAAATTACCCAGGAGTCTGCAACTGCCATGGAGAGCCTGCTGCTCAGAGGACCAGTCTCTCTGGACAGAACCCAGGGACAGGCTCCCCTAGGCATCCAAACCTTCTGCAAGGATTCGGGGTCCAAGAGGGACAACTCCAGCCTTCTCAGGTGGGAGCACACGAGCGTGCAGGGTGCAGTCTGCTCCCTCTGCATTCACTCACTCAGGCCTGCATTCTTCCACTGGCTCACTGGGCCCTGCAGTGATGCTGGCTCAGCGCTGCAGACCACAGGTGTGGGTAGCTCGTCTTTCCCAGGGAGTGGACATGCACAGCTGGACGGGAATCCCAGACCAACCCCCTCACTCTGCCACCACCAAGACCCAGGGGAATCTCACTCATGTCCATCTGATCTCCTTCTCATAAACCTCCTCTCCCTTGCCACGTCCCGCCAACTCCACCCCTTGTCCTTTGCCACCGGGTACAGATATGTCATGGAGTGTGTTATGCCAGATTAAGTCAGCCTAATTCTTGTGATACCAGCTTCACAGCTGCTCTGGGACTTCTCAGTAGTTGGCTGTCACCATGTGGCACCATGGTTGTAATGGCACCACTGGCTGAGAGGGAGCTCGCTCATGGGCCGGGACAGAAGATCTAGTTTCTGTCCTCCACCTCCCACACATTCTGCTCCAGCATCTGTGTGCCCTTAAACATAAAACAAGCACTTCACCTTCGTAATAAGAGAGAAAGAAGTCACAATCCATGTAGCGCCAGACAGGACGGTGGTGATGACAGTTGTCCCTCGGTTCAGTATTATGGACCATTTGAAGGACAAACCCAGACACCGCTCAGGGGCACGGGATGGGTCTGTGAAGGAGCGGACTGGAAACCGCATTGCCCATGGCACTGCACCTCCCCAGGCCGTGCTGGCATGGCTGTCAGTGCAAGGAGAATTCATTTCCACAGCAATATCAAGAGCCAGATCAGATGACGGCAGCTCCTTTTTCCTGGCTGGGACCACCTCCCACACCTGCAGGTCCCCTCCCGTTGCTGCGGTGAGTTACCAGGAGCTGAAGCAGCTCACAGGCACCAGTCAGTTCTGACTTTAATGCCACAATTGGGGTCTCTGCTACCCTCTGACGAGATCATGCCCTTTACTAAGGCTCCCCTGAATCCCAGCACACCACAGCCACACTGTGCCCAGTGCAGACCCCGCCCTTCCTCTGCACCCTTTTTGTCATCAATGCCCGAGTCCCCACAGTTCTCAGCCTCTTTTCCAACCCTTTTTCCCAGATGCAAACCTGACTCTCAGGCCAAGTGGAGGTCACACCGTGGCTCTCGATGCTGTCCTCCTGCTCGTTTCCCGCACCACATCCCCAGCACTTTCATTAAGTCCAAAAGCTGCTGTGTGAATGACTACCCATCAGATCACACATAGTCCACAGTCTCATTTCTACCAGGGCGACCACGAGACAGCCTGTGACTGCCAGTGTGTGTAGAGAGTCCGTCTGAGCCTGGCTCACACAGAACTAAGAAGCAGAAGCTGCTGTACTAAAAGGAGATGGACCCTGGCCTGGTGGTGAACATGTGTAATCCCACTGTTCTGGGAAGCTAACCCAGGTGGACTGCGATATTGAGTCCAGCCTGTGGAATTTAGTAAGACTCTGTATCTAAGTAAAAAAATTAAAAAGGGTTGGAGGTGTAGCTCAGTATGAAGGCCCTGGATTCAATCACCAGTGCCAAAGGGGAGGACAGAGTTCTAGTTTTATATTGCCCTTTAATAGTAGATACAGTGAGATATATATATACGTACTGAGCGAACCTTACAAAGTAAAACAGTTATAAAGGGCTCCAGATACACAGCAAGAGAGGGAAGCTGGAAAGGCTGAAGAGCATGGAGGGACACAGTTTACCTGGGAAGATGCACACCTGAGAGTTGCGTATGTCAGTTTTGCCACCAGGTGGGGGTCCCCCTCCCCCTTCCCTACTTGCCATTCCTGAATTAGGTCCTGGTCGGAGGTTGGGATCTGTCAGGGAGAGACCGCTCTCTTTTCCTGGAGCAGACAGCAGGAAGAACAATGCCCACGGATGTGGCCCCACAGATTGTAGAGAGCAGACAGGAGAAGCAGGAATGCCTGGGTGGGGGAGGGGCTGGGCAAGGATTCCTGAGGTGCCTGTTGGTTCTTCTGAACCCCCAAAGCTGGGTGCACCTGCAGCCGCAATGCTTCTTTTCTGTGCTGGTGTTCCAGGGATGTAAGTATGAAAATGCACTATGTTGTCTTTCCACACTGTCCCTAGGTGAGTCGGGCAGGCCTGGGGAGGGACCCACTCGCATGCAACACACTTGTTTCCCTGGGATTCCTGATTAGTAGGTGGGAAGCAGAGTGTACACCATGTTTGGGGTTGGGCAGATCTACCCAACAGTAGCCTGAGAGAGTAGTGAAATCTCTCTCCACTATCCAGTTCTATAGCCTGTCCTACCAGCCCTCATTCGAACGTGCAGCCTGGACCTGACCAGTCCTCATGCCTCCACCGTCACCTGGGCTGCCATGGGCTGCCACTCTTCCCTGCCAGCCACCCTCCTGTGTCCTTGCTTCTGCTCTGATCCCTCCTACACATTCACTCCCTTGGAATCATCTTTTAAAATATAAGCAGATCTGTCACTTTTCCCTTCAGAATCGTGAATAGTTCTTAGTGTAATTAGACTGAATTCCCAGTTCCTCACTGTGGCCTAAGAGCTTGTTACTTGTGGGGGAGATGTCTCTGGGGTCCACTCTGCCTGTGAGTGGAATGCACAATCTCAGGCTCCACCTCAATCACCAGAATCAAAATTCCTGGGCTGAGGGGGGGCAGTTTCAGAAACACCTGCCTAAGGAACTCAGCAGGCTGCCCACCCTGTCTCTTTGTCCCTGGTCCCTTTGATGTTATTAGGACTGGCACACTGAATGTACTCAGAAGGCCCTCTCTAAAGGAGTCTCTGTTCCCAAGTCACTTTGCAATTTTACTCCTGTGTTCTGAGGTTTAGAGTATATATCCCCATCAACAAGAACGTATGTTATTGTGTATCTTCACACTGGAATGTAAGTTTGCTGGGGAAGAGATGTCAACCTGTCCTGCTCACCACCGAGCTCTCCAAGCCCATGACAGTCCCCGGGGTGCAAAAGGATCCACTAGAGCCACAGCATGTTTCCCAAGCACCTGTGATGGGCCACAGCATGCTGCGTGGGGCCTCAGTGGACCTGCCTACCACATGGAAAGGGAGTTTAAAATGTGGGAGTGAAATATAAATGAGAAACACTCCCCCACCCCGTTATTCAAGTTCACTTGGTTGGAAAATGAGGAAGAAAGAAAAATGAAGGAAATTATGGGATGTAGATCTCCCAAAATAGGGGGTTGGCTGTGAGAGAAGGGCTTTCCCTATGTTGGGATCGTGATGAGGGCCTGGCCCCTTCTCATCTGATAGAAATGGTTAATCAGTCTTTAATGATTAGGTGCCTTCCATCTCCTCAACCTAAATGGAAATAAAGCTATGGGAGAAGCAATATCCTTTACTACAGAGCCATGGTTCTCTAAGTGCATCCCCTGGACCAGCAGTAACATTGGCAAGGAACTCACTGATGGAGAATTTGCTGGAAATGCAGAATCTCAGGCCCTGCCTGGACCTATTGACTCAGAGACCCAGGGGAAGGTTGCAGTAAGCTGTGGTGACAACCCCTCAGAAAACTCTGATGTGTGCTGGAGTCTGAGAGGCCATGCTGATCAGAGTATAAGTTTCTCTCTTATAAAAAAAAGTAATGTATTGTAGACAATTTAGAAAATTGTAAAACATAAAAGAAAATTAAGGGATCAGTAATTCTACCTCTCAGAAATAATTCTTACCAATACCATTAATATTTTGGTGTATCTTCTAGCTATCTTTTTAAAAATGCGTCTGCATAATTTTTTACTTTACAAAATTGGAATTATTTTGGCCATTATGCTGCTTTTATCATAGTATTTTATCTTTTAGCTAATCATTCATAGAAAAATCTCATTTTAATAGCTGTGAACTATTCACTCATGTTAATGTGCCATAATAGCTATATATTAGATAGTTTCCTATTTTCCTAATAAAATGGCATGAGAATGAACATTCTGCCTTTCAAACTCTGGTTGGTTCTTAGGATTAAATGCTAGAAGAGGAAGGACAAGTCAAAGACTAAATATTTCAGATTTCTTGTGAACTTTTTATTGTTAAAATATTTTTAAAACATACGTATGTGGGCTGGAGGGTTAGCTCAGTGGTTCTGGTGCCTGCCTCACAAGCGCAAGGTCTTGAGTTTGATCCCCGGTAACCACATACAATGCTGGGCGTGGAGACTCATGTCCACCAGAAATCAATACCATATACCACAGTGCTGGGTGTGGTGGCTCACGCCTGTAATCCCAGCACTCAGGAGGCAGAGGCAGGAGGATTGCTGAGTTCAAGGCTTGCCTGGGCTTGCCTTGGCTATAGGGAGCTCAGAGCCAGCCTGAACCACAAAGTGACACCCTGTCTCAAAAACAAAAACAAAAACATACGTATGCATTTGCAGCATATATAGAAAAAAGAGTTCATTTATTAACCCTATCTAAAGACCTTCTACAAGCTTAAAAGAAAGCCTTACATCTTGGGGGGGAAAGGAAGTAACAGTTCATAAATACAGTTCAAATACCAGAGAAAGTTGCATCTTAGTACTAGTCTTTTTAAAAGTTGAAACTAAAGCTCCACAATACCTGGGTTTTTTTTTTTTTCTTAATTCTTCAATTTTGCAAAGCTTTGTAAAAAAAAAAAAAAGAAAAGAAAAAGAGACTAGCTGGGCTGGAGAGAAAGGGTACAGTGAAATGAACATTCCCTCCCTTCTCTTCTGAAAGGAATATAAATTGGTACCACCTTTCCAGAAAGCAGTTTGGTGTGTTTTACTAAAGCCATTCTGCTTGCAGCTCATTATCTGCCATAAAGGCCTCCACAGAGCCATGTTCTGGGCTCTGGGACAAATGTCTGCCTCCACAGTAAGCCAAGCATCTCCAGTCAGGACATGTGACAGTCTAGGTGCTCTTTAAGTGTTTCACTTGTGTAACTAATTGAATCTTCAGGACTGTGCAGTCATGGGCTATTAGTCTCATTCTATAGATGACAAAAGGAGGCCAAAAAGGTCAAGTAACTTGCCTAAGGTCATGCAGTAAGAAAGTAACCAGGCCTGGATTTAAACCCAAGAAGACCAATGTAACGTCAGCCTCTTAACTTCTGTGAGGCTGGCTTCGGGTGTGGCAGAGCTTCCTGACAGGCGAAGAAGCCAAGCCACCTTGCCAGGCCACCCAAGACTTCAAGGGCTTCCTCGTGCCTCTTAGTTTGGAATTAATTTATCCTCTCTATTACTGTGGACCTCTGTGTGGATTTGAGTATGTCCTGCCTCCAAGACATTGTCTTTGTTTTTATCTAAGCTTTAGACCATAATAAGAAAAATATTTAGTTCATAATTGGCAGAAAACTTGCTTTGTGCACTGAATCACTGGTACATGTGATATAACCAGCGTGCTGAACACGTCTGGGCTTCTATGGCTGTCGGTTCCTCAAGTGTGACAGCAGCTGGCTGAATTCGTGGCTCTCAGCCATCCTTGGGCAGAATGCATTGCCGGAACCTTCAGGCAGATGACAGTGAGGTCTGTTCTCAGGTCACAGCTTTCTCTTAGGGCCCAGGAGTGTGCAACGCACTGTGAAGGATACGTAAGAGTTAACAAGTAGACCCCCTTCCCTGGAGAATTGTGAGGTTCTTTGGGGCCGCTCAGACCTACACTGAAGGGCGTGCAGAGCATTTGCTGATGGCGTGAATGATGCAGGCCCTGTACTTCTTCTACCCACTCACAAGGCTCCTGGTAGGTCAGGTAGAAAAGCTTATAGGAGGAAGTGTCCCCTGAAACCAGCCTGGGAGGAACAGAGAGGTGGAAAAGCAGGTGTCTTCAGAAAAGAAGCAGTCTGAGCAAGCTAGATCCAGAGCTGTGTGAAGGAGAGGCAGGATCCAGCTAGAGAAGTTGGGGAGGGAGGTGTTCCTACCTCAGAGACTTCTCCTGACAGGCTGAAGTATGCAGGCGATGCTGTTTTTCTCTTTATGTCTCTGAGTCCCCAGCACAGCCTGCAAGAGGACATAGGACTCACAAGGAATCGTTTTGTATATATCTATGTATCTGTGTCTGTGTAAACAGCCACAGTCAGGAGGTAACCAAGGCACTTGAACAAGGAGTGTCATATTAAAGTGAGGTTTGGATGACACAAATGAAATTTCAGGTGATCCCAATTCTCCTAGTCATCATATTTCCTAACCTCTGAGCATTGCTAGCCTCCACTGTGGGAGTGAGCACCTGAGAGGTGGTTCCCAGGAAAGAACAAACACACTGGAGTACACAGGCGCTATGGGGCTAGAGACAGAAAAGGCTATGAGTGTAGGTGTATACTATTATACTATAGGTGTATACTCTCATTGCTGATACAGAATACCTGATATCCACAAGTCAAGGGAAGAAAGGTTTATTTAGCTCACAGTTTGTAGAGGTTTCAGTACATAGACTCCAAGGGAGAGTGGTGTGGCAGAGGGACATTACAAAAGAGAAACAGTTCATGGCAGGGAGAAGACCGAAGTCAGCAAGGCAGCAAGCTATTCAGAAGTGACAAAGCTCCTTTCCTATCCAGGCCACCCAGCCTTGCAGGTAACACTCATATCCTTAATCCTAGTAGCGTCATACAGTGAACCGATCCCAGCTCATATACTCGATCATGACAGCACACACCCTGGATCCAGCCACCTTTGAAAAACTCCACCTATGACCCTGTGAGGCCCTGGGGGAAATCTAGATATAAGCTGCAACAGAGTGTTCAGCCCAGGGTAATTTGGTTGTGTTAGAGGAGCCAGTTCCATGTGATAGACATACTGGTGCTGCTCAGTGTGGACAGAAGCTGAGGGAAGTGAGGGATAAAAGCAGACCTAGATGCCCAAGGGCCACCTGCCACACCACCATCTGTCCTCCCATTCCTGTCAGCTCCTAAATACTTAACCACATGCATCTCCCCCACTGGACATCCAATGGGAACAGACTGGGCACATCAGCTCCTTCTAAATGTGCCCTAGGACTGAAGGTGCTACCACAGTGTGGGGCCAAGTTGAGGCCAACAGTGGCTGAGTGGGGAGCAGAAGTGAAGAGTCTGAGAAGGGACCCTGAGCTCCTAGCCATTGGCAGGAGCGCAAGAAAGCTGTAGGCATGAGGGGTGGGGCGAGCGGGCCAGGGCAGCCATAAGAAAGCCAGCACCAGTGCAGCTGGTTTAGAGTCTAGGTAACAGAAACAGAAAGCAACAACTCCGTATGGGTGGGCACAAGAGCTAATTCTGTGTCTGTCTAGTACAGAAGCCAGAAAGCGGCCTCTGAAGTGTGTGAATGTGAGGGGCCACAGCTGGTAGGTTCTGGGAAGAGGTTCCTGATTAATATTGATATATTCATTTTTCCACCAAACAAACATATGCAGAGCAGCCAGTGATTTCCAGGAAGAAGTGAGGATTGCTGAGTTCGCGGCGGCTTGCCTAGGCTCCATGGTGAGCTCAGGGCCAGCCTGAACTACAAAGCGAGACCCTGTCTCAAAACAAAACAAAACAAAAATCCATTAAGTGAAAGAAGCCAGTCACACAATGTCAAAATTGTAATTCTGCTTACACAAAGTATGTACTAGAAGAGGAAAATTCATAGAGACAGAAAGTGGGTTAGAGCTCCTGGATGAAAGGAGAAATGAGGAATTGCTTAACATATCCAGAGTTTCTCTTTGGAATGATGAAAAAGTTTGGAAATACTGGTGATTATTATACAGCATTGTAAATGCCACTGTTGCTTCTGAATTGTTTATAGTACATTTTTAAATTGAATTCTTTATTGGTACAATTTATATACATCTCACAATCACATATAACATTGGGGAATTTGTACCAGTATATGACACAAGTTAATTCTCATTTTTATCCATATCCCTACCCACCCACACCTCCCCACTCCCTTTATACATACTCTTTTATTTTCTTTCTGTATCATATTTATTCCTTCCCCTCATTACATTCCCACACCAAATTTCCTATGGAAATTTCCCACTCTATAAAAGCTGTCATACTTTCTAGAGCTCATTTGCATCTACAGGTGTTCATGTCAAAAAGAAGATCCGGTATTTGCCTATCTGTGATCTATTTATTTCACTTATTAGTATACCCTCCAGGTGTCTCCATTTGCACCTAAATAGATTGATCTTGTCATTCTTTATGGCAGAGTAATACTCCATTTTATTTTTAAAAAACCACATCTTCTTTATCCAGTCTCCAGTTGATGGGCATTTGGGTTGTTTCCAAGATTGAGCTATCACGAACTGAGCTGCTATGAACAAGGGTGTACAACTGTCTTTCCAATGTGATTTTTAAAATTCTTTTGGGTATATTCCTAGCAGGGGGATAGCAGGGTCAAATGGGACCCCTAGTCCTAGTTTTCTGAGAAATCTCCACATGGATCTGCACAGTGGTTGCACAAGTCTGCAATCCCACCAACAGTGGAGAAGCGTTCCTTTCTCCCCACAGCCACGCCAGCATTTATTGTTGGTTGATTTCCTTTTTGGAGTGAGATGAAATCTCAGTGTTGTTTTCATTTGCATCTCTCGAATGACCAGTGATGTGGAACATTTCTTCATATGCTTCTTGGCTGCTTTGACTTCTGCCTCTGAGAAGTGTCTGTTCATTTCAGATGCCCATTTTTGAATTGGGTCTTTAAACTTGGGGAGGCTGATCTGTTTGAGTTCTTTATATAGTGTAGATAATAGCCCTTTGTCTCATAAACAGCTAGTAAAGACTTTTTCCCATGTTGCTGGTTGTCTTTTAGCAGTGCCAGCGACTTCTTTATCTCAATTTAACATAGTACATTATTTTTAAATGACTAAAATAGCAATTTGTGATGTATATTTTTTCTTTTTTACTCATAGTTTTGCCAATGTTTGATCCTTATGAAATGAAATCAGATTTTTGTACACTTTCAAAGCTAGCTGTTTTCACTGTGTAACTTCTACAGTTTGTATGCTATAATTCAGTTCCTTTAATCACTCAGTAGTATTGTAGGGTTTGAATAGATTATAATCTGTTCATCCATTTTTGGTCAGTGACCTTGGAGATTTTTCCAGCATTTTTTTCTTTTAAAACCAGCTCTCCCAGCTGAGCATGGTGTCTCATATCTGTAATTCCAGCATTATGGGAGGCTGTACAGGAGAACTGCAAGTTTCAGCCCAACATATATAATCTAATAATTCAGCCAGACCTTGTCTCAACAAAAATAAAAATAAAAATAAAAAGGGCTTGGAATGTAGCTCAATGCAAGAGCCCCAGGTTCAATCCCCAGTACCCTATCATCAAACAAACATACAGAACCCGAGAGACCTGTGCTCCTGGGAACATTCATTCACATGTCTCTGGAGCAGCCACCTTTGTTCTACACATAGGAATGGGGTTGCTAGGTACAGGATGCATACACACTCAATTTTGTAAAATAGGGCAAATTGTTCTCAAGAGTTTGCATCCATTGGCCTCTCCCTGCTGTCCATCAGGTCCTATTATCCCATGTCCTCACCAAGAATGTCCAGGCTTCTCTTGAACTCTGTCTATGCCCTGTAACTTGACACCATCTATCCAGGTACATCCATACCTACCATGACGATGGTCACTGTCAAGGGCAGAACTACTACTTCCAGATCACCAGATGATCCCAAGATTTAAAAAATGGAAAAGGCCTTTTGTGAGATGCTATGAGAAGTAACAGAGAAATTAGATGGGGAAGTTAGATGCTACAGAGAAGTAGATGGAGGCTCAGGGTGAAAAGGGACTTGGCTATGGTGAAGGTGGCTGAGAGTGGCTTTGAGGATGAGCTCATAATTTGCACATGCTCTGTGCCTAAAACCCTGGAAGGAATTTTAGAACAATGAATTTTATTGGCTTTCTCCTTGACTTTGAACCACATATAAAAGACCACACTGTAGGCCAAGAGGTAGCCCCAGGTGAGGCAAGTGGTGTGGTTCAGCTGGGGCATCTCCTGCCCTTTTCTCTTGTGCTACCCTTTGAGTACAGTGAGTTCTAAAGGAGGGGCTACAGCTCAAGCTTTTCCAACAACCAATTTACTCTTTTAAAGTTTATTTTTCCTCTCCTTTGCCTTTCCCAACAGCTAACCTTGATGGTCTCCATTCTGCCTGGTGAAATTCAGTTTTTCATGCATGTTCATAGTCCTACAGAGAGGCAATATTATTCTCTTTTAATAAGTGAGACGAGTGAGTGAATTTCTGCAATTATATCCAAGTCTACTGGCCAGCAAGTTCCAGGGCTATTTCCCCTCATTGCACCTCTGTCCATAATAAAATGCCCATCTAGAGAGGACAATAATTCTTGGAGAATTACCACCCTATTGTTTTAAAGTTTTCTATGAGCAGATTTTTCAGTATTGGTCACTCAAAATCAGGTCCACCATTCATATGGCCCAGAGTTGTCTACACAGACAACCCTGTATTGCTAAACTACTGAATCCGTGGTAGTCATTGGGCATTTGGGAGACCATACAGTTCTCAAGTTCAAAGCCTTGATCACTGAAAATGCATCTTACAAAGAAAAGTTTAAACAGGAAGAGAAAAAATAATCCCATACCTAGATGTGCAATCCTTCATGTTTTTAGTGTATTTGCTTCACTTTGTCTTTTAGTTCATACAAACATAAACAGTGTGTTTAAGCAGAGACAATTTGCAGTTTTTTTTCAGTTATTTTGATCTTCTTTTCTTTGAAAAAATATATGTAGTTTTAAACTTTTTAAGTTATAAAAATAGTATGTATCCATTGTAAAGAGCAAGGAAACAAAGAAGAGAGAGAGGGATAAACAAGAAAATAAACCTGTTGCACTTCTTCCACTGAATGTGCTTATTATAAAAATTTTTCTTTTAGTTGGGCATGGTGGCTCATGCCTATAATCCCAGCACTCGGGAGGCAGAGGCAGGAGGATTGCTGAGTTCGAGGCTTGCCTGGGCTTCATAGTGAGCTCAGGGCTAGCCTGAACTACAAAGCAAGACCCTGTCTCAAAAAAAAATTTTTTTTTCTTTTAAACTTTTATGAATTTATAGTTCTTAAACAAACTGAGATCACACTTTTTGTATATATCACTGTATGATATATCTCCAGTATCAATAAAGTACTTAGCTTTATTAGTGGCTACAAGACATTTCATAGTATAAATGCACAATATCATACTTTTTATTTTGCCAATATGTTTTTTGTCAGACATTTAAAGTTTTTCCTACAACACAACAATGTACGTATTAAAATTATGTAACAAAACCGTTGTACGTACTGCACTGTCCAGATAAACAACTAGGTGTGAAAATGCTGGCTCAAAGAGAATGTACAGAATCATTTTAGGGTCCTAAATTGCTAAACTGCCTAAGAAAAACTATGTTTATGTTTTCTCTCTCTCTCTCTCTCTCTCTCTCTCTCTCTCTCTTTTTGACCTGGCTATATCTGAGTTGTGTGTGTGTGTGTGTGTGTGTGCGTTCATATCTGTTTTGACAACACTGATTTCTCAAAAGGAGTGAGTGAGGGCGGGGACCCAGACCCCTCTTGTGGCTGAGCTGGCTTTGGGGTCACTCATCAGATCAGTACATGGGCAGTGAAAGTGGAACAGCCTCCCCCTGACTCCCCCTACTTCAGCCCAGGGCTCCTGGCTTCCCCTTCTTGCCTTGCTCCTCGGACAGTTACAACAGAATCAGAGCAGCCTGTGGGTTACCAAGTATGTAGAGGGGAGCCATCTAAGGAATTTTTTTAAGTTTTCCTTTATTGACTTTATAATTTTGAAATTAATTGTTCACTGCACAAACATTACATGAATTCATTCCACTCCTGGGATGAAAGTAAAGCACTAACATTTTCCCTAATCCAAAATTCCGTGTTGTGTGCATGTGGAACTCTGCTAATTTTTTTCTTTTTTTTAATTCTAACTCAAGTCTACAAACACTGCTCCAGTGTGAGTCAAGGACAGCTTGACCTTGAGGGCCAGGCAGGGAGACAAACCCCAAAGCCCACTAGCAATTTAGGGTGGAAACCATGAACCTTTTTGCATGTTGCTGGTGTCCAATAACTGGAGGCTGGTTTGCTTCTCAGAAAGTTCAGACAATCCTTGGCCCAGGTCTGATTGAAAGTTATTGTACAAAACCCAAATCAAGCCAGGTATCCTGTCACACACCTCTAATCCCAGCACTTGGAAGGCTGAGGCAGGAATATCTTGGGTTCTAGGCCAACTTGGGCCACATAAAAAGACCCTGTCACAAAACAAACACAAACATTAAACTTCCACAGAACCCATGCATTGTTAGCTCCGTTAACTGCAGCAGTGAAATAAACCTAATTTCTCTTCTCAGAAACAGAAGACTCCAAGGTCTCAGCTCTCTGTCTGCGGTTCAGTAGGATAAGGTTCTGGTCGCCTCTCCACCCTGGACCCCCTCCCTTTCTCTTCCCTGGTCAAGGCCAGCTGGTGTGGGGGGATCTGGGGCTCATTGGAGTCCAGGCAGGAAGATTGACAGCTTGGCAAGATGTAGCAAGACACCCCCTCACCTGGAGAAGAAAGACACTCAGAGCTGTGCATTCTAAGGAGGCCAAATGACGAAGCAAATTAAATCTCAGGGGTTCTTATGGGAAAGGAGTGATTAAGAATCGTAATTAATGATTTGACGCAGACAAGGAAGCTGACAGCAAGGAGCCGCCTGCACAATTGTTTCATGGTCTTGCCTGAGCTGCAGCCTCATGACTTCTGGCTTTCTCTAGATGCATTAATTAGTGTCCCTAGGTAATTAGGAAATTAGTTCCCTAAAGATCACTTAGGAATGCAGGAAAGACTGCTGCTGTACCCACCAGGCCCGGGGCAGGTAGGGCCAGACCGCAGATGGCAAATACAGGCATGATAAGAAGCTGGGGTGTCCTTCATGATGCTGGCCCCTCTGATCAGTGTGCACTCACAGGTAACAGACATGTATGGTAACTACCCCCATTGTGGCAGAAGACTGTGCCCACAGGTGACAGTGACGATGCGACAATAAATGCACTAAGGCTGTGCAGTACTGTAATGGCTTTGTGTTACTTGGACAAAGTATCAAGATCATCAACTTCTGAAGAAAAATGGCTTATTTTGGCTCATGATGCAGAGATTTCAACCTATGGTCAGCTGGCTCTGTTGCTTTTGGGCCTATGGTGAGTCAGAACGTCAGGCAGGGATAGAGAAAAGCTACTCAATTCTGGAAGCCAGGAAACAGGGAGAGAGAGACAGACAGAGACAGAGACAGAGACAGAGACAGAGACAGAGACAGAGACAGAGACAGAGACAGAGACAGAGACAGAGACAGAGACAGAGACAGAGATGGAAGGGCTCAGGGCGCCACTGTTGATTTCTAAGGCATGACCCCAAGGCCTGACCCCTAACTTCTTCCTACTGGACTCCCCCTGAAAGGTTACCTGAAAGGTTACCCACCTCCTGATAGCATCAAAGACGCAGAACCAAGCCATCAACAGAAGGGCCTTTGGGGAGCCCTACCAAGCCATAGTGTTTATACAAAATAAAAAAGACCATTGAGCTGAAGTTAAAGATATATGGCCTCTACCATAACCTACCTTCCCATGGGCCTGTGCCTAAAGCACTTATCTCTCTGTGCCTCGGTCTTGTCTGAGAAATGGGTCGATTTTCCAGGCAGCAGTTACAGAGAGACTGATTGTGCTCCTTTAGGGCCACAGGTTTCCTGAGGACAGCCCCTGCTGCTAGTCAAGCCAGGGAACACCAGGGAATGGAAAGACACCAGGCTCCCTGAGCTGGGTTTGTGGGGAGGATGGCTGCTTATGGCTGAGTCACTTCTGAATGCATCTGCACAAGGAAGCACTTCCTTTTCTTTTTCAAAACTACAACATTTCTTCCTTTCAAATGAGTCCAGTTGAGTTGTGTCTTCGCAGTAAGCTGTGCTCACAGTGGAGATTTCAAATCTACACCCGCGGTCCCGCCCCCGCCCCCACAGTCCTGTTTCATCACTGGCTGTATTTCCTCCCACTTACTCCCCTGCCCACGTTGTTTGAGGTGTTTGTTTGTTGCAGCACATTAATGATTATTCCGTTTACAACTTCTGTACCTCACTTTTTCACTCTTCTCCGTAGGCATTTGCATAAGTGCTATTTTTCAGGGCAGAAGTTCCCTCTAGCCTTTTTCATTTCAGAGGGGGAAGGTGGGTGCTCCTGGGGATCCAGGCTCCAGACACGCCAGACTGGTGATCTGAGGGGGAGCGGCTGTCAGGCTTGGGGGTCCACTCTTGGGAGGTGGCGGGCCTTGGGTTCCTGTGCAACCCTGCTTTCTCCCGTGGGCCGCCAAGATGCCCCCGGACAGTCCACCCCGACCGTGGCCCGAGTCACCAGCAGCATCCCAAGGCTGGGGCTGGGGACCGTTCCCTTCCTCTCCCCTGCCGCCCTGCCCCAAGTGTCTTCTTCTCTCTCCACACCTCCTCCCCTAAGAAGTCTCCCTATTCCAGGACCCTCTGAAAAATATCTCTCGTCAGGGACAGGCTGCACCCCACCCCTGGGCACTCCCCCTCTTTCAATTTTTAATATGGAGTTTCACAGACGTTTAGTAACTATGGATTCACGAGGAGTATGTCAAGGAGCAAGTGCGCAGCCACTGAAGCAGAGAGGTGGGACCAGCCAGCACCCAGAACAGCACAAACGAGGGTGGGAAGCCTAAGCCCCGAGCGTGTAAGGCCCAGCACACAAACTCAGATAGATCCAGGCTTCTCCACCCATAAATTCAGCTTAGACAGCACCCTGTTCCCCAGGGTGACCTCTGGGCACCTCCTGAGCATCTCCCCATGACTGCCCCCCACCCTGGTCCCTGCAGACCTGCCCAGGCCCTCCTGCACCTCCCATCACGGCCCTCCCTTCCCAGGGTCCCAGTCTGGGAAAGTATTCCTCCTGTGTCGTGGCCCCTCTGGCCATCGGATGTTTTGCCAGGCCGTGCGCCTCCCATCCTCACATCTGGATGGCAAGCTTCCTCCAACTGCAGACCTCACACTCTCCTACCCCAGGCTTCCCCTGTAGGATACCAGGCCGGGCTTGAGTCTTACACCCCTCCAAGACCCCATATCCCTCCACAGCTGCCAACCCTGGGTCTCTACAGTTAGGGCTCCCGCTGCATCCCGAGAGTGGAAAGAGCACACGTTTGGGACAGGAACAAGTAATTTCACTCCCTGGGCTCAGATGCCACCATAGGAAAAACTCTCTAATGGTAGAATTTCACATACTCTGACAAATATTTGGGAATGGTTTTGTCTTTGTGTTGGGAGGAAAACAGATGTCATTGGGCCGGGTGCAAAACCAAACACTGAGCACCAGGGTCGGAGTGGAGGAAGTCAGCTCTGCGGTTGCTGCAGCTTCACTCTGGCTGACACTGGTTCCAGGCAGCTCGCCCTTGGCTTCTCTGGGTGCTCGAAGTTATCTTAGGCTCCGTCCCAGCTGTAAGCCAAGCTCTGGCTGAGCTCCGGGATGGCCCAGACTGTTCTCAACTCAAAACTCCCCCAGGGGTAGAAGGGCATGCTGTCAGGAAGGCTCCCAAGTGGACATGCGAGCTGTCATGGCAGAGCCCCAGTGGCCTGCAGAGAGCCTGGCCCTTCCTGCCCATGGCTCTGTCCTCCTTTTGTCTTCAGAAACATCCCCAGGCTCTCCTTTCCCTGAGAGGTATCAGGGACCCCAGAGACTGTCCCTGAGCCCTGTAGACACCTCTAACCTTCAGGGGCTTCAGCTTTCCCGCTGACTCTCAGCCTTCTCCCTCTCCTTCCTCCTCCTGGCCTCCTCCCTGTTTCCTCTTCTCCCTCCTCCCTCACTCCACCTCAGCTCTTTCCCACCGCTTTCGGCCAGGTACCCATCCCTCCTCCCCTCTTAATCTCCTTCCTCTCTTCCTCCACTTTCCTTCCCTCACCCCCTCTTTTCCTCCCATCTTTCCCTTCTCCTCTCACGTCCTCTCCTCTCCATCCTTCCACCCTCCCCATCCAACCCCCTCCCTCTCTTGACCCCTTCTCCGCCCTGGCCCTCTCTGAGGTCTCTCCCCACATTCTCCTTGCCTCCCTACTGGTCTCCCTCTCTCCCACCTGTTAGGTAAACTTTGCATCCTGCTGTTTAAGTCCCCACTGGTTTCCTGAGGCTCCGATTTCCATTCTGTCACCTTGGTCCTCTAAGCAGACAGCTCGGGGCAGTCTGACACTGCCGGCTGCTTCGCCTTGTGTAACTGGTTCCTGCCCACTGCCCGCTGCTCGGTGTGCCTGCCTCCTTTCACTTCTCCCAGCTCCCTGCGGTTTGGAGGTGGGAATCACGGAGGTCCCATCCTGCTCCAGCGCCCTCTTCCTTGGTCCTTCTTAATGCCAGCTTGGCTTCGTTCCGAGCTGGTGGGCCTCTGATTTGAGCTGAATGGGTGTCCATCTTCACAGTTCACGGAGGGATATTTTTATACACCTTTCTAGAGGAATAACTTGTGCAATGAACCTCCCATGTTTAAAATGTCGGTTGAGAGGTGTGGGCACTTGGAGACACTAGCAAATCGTCACCACACCAGATGGAGAACAACCTCCTGCCCTTTCTGTTCATTCCCTGCTCATCCTGGCATCCCCACCCCACCCAGCCTGGGCCATAGATCTGTGCTTTCTTACTTGTACCATCATCTTCTGTGCCCCTTATGAACCCTCCCTTGTTACGACAGGGTCTGGGCCCCTTTTTTCACAGACCAGCTGGCTGTCCCTTGGCCAGACCAGCCTGTGCACATGGATAGGACTCTTAGGGTTAGCTATGGCCTTGGGCCTCTTCCTCCTGCCCTTCCTCCTTCTCCTGCGTCACTTGTGGAAATGTATGGCCTCTGGCAGGAGGCTCCTGTTAAGCCGGTTCTGCCTGGGGATGAAGGGGCTTTCTGAAGGCTGGAAACTGGAAGGACAGAGGATTCCTGCTGACAGTAGGGAGATGGTAACAGAGCCATTCAGCTCCTCCCATTGAGGAAAGACCATCAAGGCCATGGTGGAGTGGCAGAAGCAGCAAGCTCCCTGTGGCCTTGGTCCCTGCTCTGTCCTCCTGTCATTAACACAGCAGCCTTGCCATTCAATGACACATTTCTCATTTGTCCGTAGCCTACCTCATGCGCAGGATATGTTATCAGGGTTTTTAATAAGCGGTAGTATTATTTGGTACTAAAATACAAGACCACAGAAAGACTACAACTTCTTAATAAAGAGAGTATCTTTTAAATGAGCATTTACAGAGTACAGTAAGGCACAAGATGCCAAGCAATGGTCTACTGGCTCCAGTTCCTGTGAGCTGGCAAGCATAAGGGCCAGTTGTTACATTTTAGGAATTCGTGAATGAATTACTCCACACAGCTATCTTTGTTTTTTAAAACATTTTTTGTTTGAAAACGGTCATGCTGGGAGTATTAGCACCATGGAAACCAGCAAGGTCCCCATGCCAGGGGTCCTCCTACATTCTTCGTGGTGCTGAGCTTGTAGCTGCACACCAGAAAAGCCCTGAGATCACCGGGGGCAATGCCATGCCCCTACTCCATGGCAGTCCCCACCAGAGGCATATGGAAAGTGTACAAGGGGCCACGATTATGGTTGTCCATGGTGCTGAGTGGACCAGAACCACAGCTGCTAAAATCTGCATGGCTGCCACATGCCCTAAATATGCCACCTCACATCCAGGAGGTAAGAGTACCAACATCGAGAAGTATTGAGGTTCTCTGCCAAGCTCCTGACAGTTTGAATGAAACGCAGAGTCTGACGGAATTCAGTTAGTGAATCAGACACTGTGGGTGGGTAACAGTGATGAATGGCACTCAGTTCTGCCTTTCCAAGGACCTGGGGTTACACTGCTGTGGGCTGGTCTGCAGTGGACCTGGAAACCAAGGTCACCTCTACCCTGCACCCTATTCTTGACCTTCCCTTGTCAATAGCATTGGAGGTTTAAAGGAGGTTTGTCCTTGGAGGAGAGGACAGAACAAAAGGGACAGAAACACGGCCTGTGTGGATACCTGGCAGTTTAGTCCTGTTGCAGTGCATCTTACACAGTACCAACCACCTGCAATATGCCTATAACATAACAGGCTGGGGTATGTGTGTGTGGATGGGTGGATGGATGGGTGCAAGGACAGATAGAGTGAGAGAGAGAGAATAATATATAAGTATAGATGACACAGATATAGATGAGAGTTTGCATACATACAATCCACTCATTAGAAGTATATAATTCAAAGTTTTCACTTTATTCACAAAGCTGCACGACCATCAGCACATCATTTCTAAAAACCATACTAACACCTTAAAAAGAAACTCTGCCTATTTACAGTCACTCTCCCAATCCTTCAACTTGCTTCCTAGACCTCTACTTTTTGTCCCCATAGATTGGGCTGTTTGGAGTATCTTATAAAATAGTCAGATAGTATGTGGTTTTTTGTGACTCCTTAGCATAGTGTTTTATTATATGGATCTAACACACTGTGTTTATCCATGTACTCCTTAGTGCATATTTGCACTGTGTCTGTTTCAGATTTAACAGTGCCACTGCTATGAGCACATATGTACAGATTTTGTGTGAGTGTTTGTCTTCATCTCCCTTAGGTATATTCCTAGATATGGAATTGCTCAGCCGTATAATTCTACCTCATTCTACCAATGTGCCCAGTTTGCCCAGTTCACTGTCATTAGCCTTCTTTTACAGATAAAGAAAGGAAAGTTATGAAAGGTAAAGACACTGCTGAAGACCACAGAGCAAGGGAGTTCCTGGGGCCGGATCCCTACTTGTGCTTTTAACTCTGTTTCATACATCCATCTTGGTGCTGCCTGGAATCAGAATCTTCTGTCTATGCAAGAAATTACTGACCTGTGCCCGAGCCTCCCCTTGTGCCAAGTCTATAATTGGTAGTAAGTGTATCATCTTGCCAGATGCTCTGTTTCCCTGTGCTGTATGTGATTCGGCCGAGTCTCGGCCTTCTTGGTGAGACCATTCCTGACCCCTCATTTCTTCCTGGGATTGTGTTCTCCTGACCTTTGTGGCTTAACGGTTACTCTGAAGGCTGGTATGTGATCCACCAGGATTCTGACATTTTCTTCTGTATGTATATACAACCTGGTCTCCCCTGCCATCTATTAGCCTTTCCTGCCTCCCTTCTTTATACATTTATCAGTTGAACTGGTTCCTGATTGACCTTAAAGCCAAACAATGATGCTATGAATTGACTCCCTTGTGAAGGCCAGTCAGTATGCCTTCTGCACGTGCCCCTCCTTCCATGCTTTTGCAGATCTAGTCCAGTGGCCGGCTGTCCCCTGTTGGATGATACATGCAGAGTAGCCATGACACTCAGATTTTCCCTCCTGCCTTTTCCTCCATCTTGACTTGGTTTCTCTGTGATACAAGCCTCTGTCTACCTAAGGCAAACTTACCCCATTGTCTGGTGTTGATAAACATTCCATTTTCCCCAGGGCAAAAGAGTTAGTACAAATTACTCTTTTACTGTTAAATAAGCTCTACTACTTTCTCTAAGAAAATTAAATTGTCTGCTTAATTCAGCCAGTATTAATCGAGCATCTGTTGAATAAAGTGTATTGTGTCTGACAGTTAATGCATATCATCTTGTCCACCCAGTGATGATAGGTGCTTAGTTTCTCACTGTTACCTTGTGTTCTCTTGCATGGATAGTCAATTTTAGGATGATAGTCAATACTTTGGTGGCAGAAGTTGTCAGTGTCAGAAGCTCTTTTGTTTGTAAGTTAGTTTGTAAAGACTGACATTTTAAGGCTAATATCTTGGTTTCTTTCAAAATAAAGACTATAGGTTGGTATGTTTCCCTATTTGGGGAGGTTCTCAAATCAGACGGGCGGGTTGGTAACCTGGAGCTTGTGACCAGGGATGTTAGTCACACAGAGGGAACCAGCAGCCCTGGCTTGATGGGGAGCCTGTCCACACACTGGCATTTGCTAGGTCATTTCTGTTGAATTTACAGTACCTGGCCAGATATCAAGGCATCAGATATGTGCTGACTCATACCTACAATGTGGCCCATTCTAAGGGGTAATCCACCTATGCTCTGTTGCTTCAAATAAACTACTTAACGTCTCTGCCTCACTTTCCTGTCTGTAAACTCAGTACAACTGTAGCATCTAATTGAAGAGTTACTGAGAATGTTAAATGAATTACTGTATATAGGTTGCTAAGAATAATGCCTGGTATGAAGTAAGTGCTTAATAATAGGAAACTATTTGGAAAATCAAAGTGTGACTGAGTCTGGAAATTTGTCCAGTTCAAATGAAGATGAGTTGTAAGAGTCAGCATGAGAAAAGGAAAGTATCTAATGAGCCATTTTAAAATTATTGAGTACATGTTGAAATATTTTTAGTATATTCATTTAAATAAGATATGTTGTTAAAATTAGATTTACCTGCTTATTTTTACTTTTTAAATGCAGCTACTAAAATATTTAAAATTACAGTATAGCTCAGGTTATATCCCTTTTGGTCCAGATCAATAAAGAGGAGCAAGTAATGAATGTCAATTTCTTGAGCATTCATTCCAAAACTCCCAGGGATCCAATCAGGTGCTGCTCAGACATACTGGAGAATACTTGCTGGAGGCGCCCAGGGCACAGGGATGGAGTTTATTTAGAAGGTCACGATGGGAAGGCTCAGAGAGGCCCGGGCCTGGGAGGTCCTGAGGCTGCTTTCTTTCTAGGCAGCCAGAGAACTCCAGGAGGGTCAAGGACAAGGACACTGCGCAGAGGTGAGGCAACAGAGAAGACTTGTAGTAATGCACAAAGAAGCCAAAATGCCCTTTGACCGCCAGCTTCCCTCTGTCCCCACCTGGTGTGGCTGTTCTAGTCCCCCACCACATCTATAGGCAGTACCCCCCCACCCCCCACTCCACCCCCTCCCCACCATCAGCAGCCCAGATTCCCAGACATTCTCATCTACCTTCTCCTTCCAGGGCTGGCGCTTGATTTTCGACCTTGTTTTCCAAAGGCAAGACTGCTTCCCCTCCCCCATTCCCCACGAGGTGGCTTCCACCTCCATTACCAACCCTGTGACAAGAAATGCGGCCCCCTTATTAAAATAATGTAATGTCTAACTAAAATAGAAACCCCAGATAACAGTTTTTGATGTTTTAATGACTGGGCTCATTAGACAGACTTCCCACTTAAAGTGTCTGTCTAGCAATTAAGGCTAAAAAAATCATAAATGATGACCACACCTTTTGTGGCTTAATGGTTACTCTGAAGGCTGGTCTTATTATCTCGGTGATACAGTCTGTGATAAAAAAGAATTTAAGATACTCTCCCAAGATTTATTTCCCCATTAGCAAGCTGGAGGAGGAAGGTTAAGAGTACTCTTAAGGTCAGAACTGGAAAGGGAGCGAGTGAATAATAAGATGCCTAGAATTTTCCTCCTGCAGAACCAGCTCCTCCTCGCTCCGTGGTGGAGAGGTCCTGCTCACCGAGGGGCCTAACTTTTTCGCCTGTCATAGGGAAGGCTGTGAATTGTTACTTCAAGTGACCCCAAGCCGTTTATTTAGCTAATTGTCAAGCGTGCAGGCTGCACTGCAGAATCACCTACTTCCACTAAATTCTTTCCAAAGCTAATCTGCTGACGCCAGAGGAAAAGAGGGAAAGGGAGCGCTTGATGAGAAAACCCGGGGGAATGCAGCGGCTCCCCCAAACCAGTGTCCCCAGGAGAGAGGGAGTGGGTGGAGAAGGAAGAAGGGAGCACAAGAGGGTCCTTCGTGTTGCCAGAGAGATGGAGGTGTGGGTCTCCCCTCAAGATGACTCTGGGATCAGCCTTCTCTGAGGGACCTGTCGAGGCTACAGACTGGCAGAACAAGGAAATGCCCTCTGAAAAGCTCGAAGGACTGTTCAGAAATACAACTTGAGTATTTAGCGCTTAGCTTTTTATTAGGTTTGTCTTAGGTGATTAATGGTATTTGCACAACTGAAGCTGTTAATGGAGCCTTCATACCTGTCCCGGTGGTGGGGAGTCCGCCAGCACCTGTGGATGAAGGATGGCTGGTGACATGCGGACTCTGTATCCGGGAGCCAGCTGGAACTGGCTGACCCCACTCTCCACCGGGGCAGTGGGAGTGGCCTGGCAGGGACACTGCGAGTTCAGTGTCAGGGGTCACATTCAGGTCACCAACTTTGCTTAGTTCTCCAGCTGTCTGTCACCCTGACCCTCTCCTGATACCTTGGTAGGCAGAGCTGGCAGGGGTGGGGTTTCTCAGAGGGGTAGAGGGGCTGGTAGTGTCAATTTAATGTAACATCGGGGTGTATGAATCTGTTTAGATGTGTTCAAAACAGGGCTTTCTCAGCTGGTTTATTTTGATACATGCTGTTAACTGTCTGTTATACAGCTTTTCCATTCCAGGCTTTGGCCTAGATGAATTATGTGAAAAAGAGATGATCTATTTCACATTTTTGTTTCTTTGGAGAACATTGATGCATCTTCCTAAAATCACCGAAGTGACATTATCTTTACTGATAGGACTTGCTTGGTGATTAATAGAGCATGTTATAGTTCCTTTGCAAAGGAAACTGTTCTGAAGCCCATTTTATGAATGAAGTAACCAAGGCAGACTGTAATAGAGTTTTTATGCAAATGAGGGTAAACCCACATCAAACTGACTTAAGCAAAGCAGATTATGTATTACCTACTGAATGCAATGATTGGTCAGGGTTACACTTAGAAACCACTGTATCCGAGACTCAAGTTTCTTTGTCTCCTGACTCTGCTTTACTTTCTGGTCTGCAACGGTAGCAGAGATAGCTCTAAAGTTCAGTAGGAAGAGAAACCTACTCACTCATTATGAAAGAGCAAGCCTAGGGTTAGCTCTGAGTGAGCATGATTGGCTGCCTTCGGTCTGTCTCTGAAAGAATTCCTATAGCCAGAGAATGGACCTCCTTAATTGGTTAATATCTACTCACGTGTTTTGCTCCCCAAAACACAGACAGAATCCTTCTTCACCACATGGACTGAGTGGTAGCCAGAGGTTCATGGAAGGATATTCAGAGCTATAACTTAAAAAGGTGAAATGGACTCTGGAAAGTTGAAACACAGCATTTACTAGAGAGGGTTCAAGGCAAGACCTGGATAAAAAGACCATCTCAGTCATTTGGTTCTTCCTCAAGCTTCACAGGGTGCTGGGAGGGAAAGGAAGAATTAGCATCCCATCTGTGCCCAAGACCAACTTTTACATATGTTTGTTATTCCTTTTTTAAGTAGATCCTAGATGTTATGGCTTGTGTCTAGATGTCCCCCCAAAGCCTCATGCAGTTATAAGTGAGACTGTTTCAGAGATGGCTGATTTAGAGTGTGTGACTGATTCATGGTGCAACACTAGGCTCAAGGGCACTAAGAGTAAGGGTGTCAGTACTACCTACCCTAAGTAGTCTGTTTTTGTTTTTGTCTTGTTGCAGTACTGAGGGGATCAACTCATGACTGCTTACATGGCAGGCAACAGTACCACTGAGCTAAATCCCTGCCTCAACCCTAAGAGGTCTGGATAAAATAAAAGGGGCAGAAAGACACAGTTAAGCTCTCTTGTTGATTTTGTTGTCTTCTACCACCATAATCTCTTGCCCTCTGCCACCCAGCCTTGGCGCCAGCTGATTAAGCACTGAAACCTTTACAAACAGTGAGCCAAATAACCTTCTCCCCTTTAACTTTGGGTGTCAGGTATTTGAGAGAAAAGAAACTAAGACACTAGAACAACCTAAATAATAGTAGCAAAACAAGGTTTCCTGAGATAGGGAGTCAGCCTGATAAAATGTAGTTAGGAAGACATCAAGGTGAGTACTGGGTCTATCCCTGAATGGTGACATGATCCCAAAAGGCTACTTCTGTCTTTCTTCACAGTTGAAGGGTGTCTTCTCTATCTATGCCTGGTAAAATTGACCCATTGTTCAAGCCCATACTGGGAAGCCTTGTCAGAGTAAACCTCTGCCTCCCGTGTGCTCCTATTTTACTCTTCATTCCTGTTGTACATCACTGACTTTGGATTAGTCAGTAGTCTGTGGAGGTTTTGTTTGTTTTTACCAGAAGATTTTTAGCTTGTCTACTAACTTGGTTCAACTGATAGTGATCGTCAGAAGGATTTTGAGGCTTAATGGAAAACTGCTGTGATTGATTAGTGATGCCTACTGAGACAGGCAGGGTGGTGACACATTCATCATATTACTTAAGATACTTTTCAGTGCAAATTCAAACTAGCACCAACTGAATATGCCATTTATCATAAAGATATTGAGGTTTGTTATGGGTCTTAAGTGCAGGAAATACACCGATCAAAGACCTAGAAAGACTGGAACCAGGAAAGACATGGGTGATAGAGTATTCCTTCAATAGTTGTCTATCATTGAAGAGACCTCTCTCTATCATCTTGGCTTCTTTGTCCTTTCTACATAGGTTTCATTGGTTTCCTTGCACGTGCTAGAGAGTGGGTGTACAAGACCCATACTTACATGACTACCAGGTGTAGCACATGGAGAAAATTTCGGCTGGCCTAAACTTTGGTCACTTGTCCACCTCTGAGCCCTTCAGCTATGATCCCTCAATAATGAGTGGAATCCTCTGTGAGGAGAGAGCCAGGATTTCTCAGGAAAAGAGGGTCATCAGGCAGCAGATAGACACTCCAAGAGGGGGCTCCTTTCCCTGTGCTCTGCTTGCTGGTGGTGTTTGTTGGTGGTGGCCATAACAATAATGGTGATGACGCAGAGTTCCTTTGAGAGACTGGGAGTCTATTAAGGAAGAATGTCTTAGACCCAACACAGACTTTCATAACTGTTAAGAGGTTTCTGAGGCTGAAGTGGGAGATCACCAAGACTTGCCCAGGCACCTGTCTTTCTCCTCATTGGTGCTTCTCCCTTCTCACCCAAGATGGAGTGATGCTTCTTCGTGGCTTCATGATCATGTGCACAGTCAGACTTTGGGCCACAAGTAAAACATACTGCCACCTGTTCCTGCTGCACTGACCCTCTGCCCTGACACCATGGAGCAGCAGCTTTGGGCAAGCACTCCAGCCCTTGACTTGCTTGCTTTATCATCTCCCTGTCAAGCATCATCATGTCCTGGTAGCTGTTTTAAAAGAAAGGGAAAAAAAAACAGGATAAAATCATACAGGAGCCCATCACTGGCCACCTTGATGTCCTCACCAGCACCATTTCCTTTCCCTGTAAATATCCTGCCCAAAATATACATTTATAGTCAGGGAATTGTGCCCTGAGCAGTTCAGAGCTTTCATAAAAAGTCAGCTTAGTTTGTGCCCCATCTTTCAGGGAAAAGCCTGTAATCCACTTTCCTTTTTCCCTTGCTTGCTTTCACACATACACTTAACAAACCATAATGTCTAGCTCTTGGCTTTCCAATCAGATGTTTGCAATTGGCTCTTTCTTCTCTTCCTTTTCCTCCTAAAAGAATGTGAACATGTCTACCTGCCTGAATTAGAGAAAACTTCCATAAAAGGGATGGAAGATGTTCATGGCACTAGGAACCTGAGCTTTCAGCAAAGGCAGAACTGCAAGTGTTTTAACAGTTACCAGAGTCACAAGTTTCCAGAAGAGGGAAGCTTTGAGAAGTTAGGAGATTGCTCCTACTGCCTTGGTGTGGCCCCCTCTTCCTGACTGAAATACACTTCCCATAAGTTTCTGGGTTCTGTGAGAGGGTTCACCAGCTGTTTATAAGCTCACAAGCTAGGAGATTTCCCCATCTGTTCTTCAGGAAGAAGCAAGGATAGGAGACAACCAGTTGTCCTTAGCTGCAGACTGTAGTATAGCTTGAGATAGGAAAGATTCCTTCTTTCCCTCAGTAATCATCATTTATTGAGATTCCCCCACTCCTCTCTCATTAGATTCCAGCATCTCGGATCAGACTCTGTCTCACTCTGAGCACTAGACCTTAGTTCTGAACAAAACTGTATAGCTTTGCTTTGGCTGGCCCTACTCCACCTCTGCATCCAATGGCAGTGCCACACTTGCCATGGAACTGCCTCAAAGAGGCCATAAGAACTCAAAAGCTCCATTTCTGCCAGACCCAAGGATATGTTTGTGGCAAGCCTAAAATCATCTCTAGGTTGCTTAGGCAACCAGAGTTAATGTGTGGCTGCTACGAGGAAGGAATTGGTAGACTTTTTTGTACCAAATTTGCCTTCCCCAGAGTTAGAATAACCCAGAAATGTCTAGCAGGCTGAAAAGTTCTGTGAAGTGTGGTCGAAAATACAATTCTTGCCTCTCAGGCAGGCAGCTAATGTATGGGCATGGCTGGGCTCTGCTTTTTATCCCTTGAGTGCTGCTTCCCCAGAGCCGTATGCAGGTGGAACCATTCGTTCAGCTCTGAGCTCCTTTTTTTGTTGTTTCAGAATGTTCAATTTTAAAGAAACAGATAAGAGGTCAGGGATCAGAAGTCACTTAAGAAGTAATTGCAAACCCCTGCGTATGCAAACTCACTGCAATTGACAATGCAGTAAAACCTCGATTAAGTGCACTCCAAGTAACCAAAACTCTCAGTTAACTGGGATTTCTTTTTTAGAATTCTCCTTTTAGGGAAAAACATATGAAAAAGCAGAAGAAATCTCATTTCAAGAATTTCTTTTTTAAACAGTTACAAAGTTAGCCTGGCCTCAATCTTCCTTCTTCCCAATCTCCCTGTCTTTCTTACCTTCCATTTGAAAATTTGCAGGATAAATTCTGATGTTCAGGATGTTGACCCTGAAATGTATAGTACCATATAACTAACTTTCTTTCTTTCTTTCTTTCTTTCTTTCTTTCTTTCTTTCTTTCTTTCTTTCTTTCTTTCTTTCTTTCTTTCTTTCTTTTCTTTCTTTCTTTCCTTCTTTCTTTCTTTCTTTTCTTTCTTTCTTCCTTCTTTCTTTCTTTCCTTCTTTCTTTCTCTTTCTTTCCTTCTTTCTTTCTTTCTCTCACTCTTCTTTCTTTCTTTCCTTCTTTCTTTCTCTCACTCTTCTTTCTTTCTTTCTTTCTTTCTTTCTTTCTTTCTTTCTTTCTTTCTTTCTTTCTTTCTTTCTTTCTTTCTTTCTTTCTTTCTTTCTTTCTTTCTCTCCTCCCTTCCTTCCTTTCTTTCTTTCTTTTGGCTGGCCCTGAGCTCACTATATAGCCCAAACAAGCATCAAACTCACCAAGCCTCCTGCCTCTGCCTCCTGAGTGCTGGGATCACAGGCGTGAACCATCCGGGACCCAAGGTTCAGTGTCTTGTCCTAAGACACATAGCTGGTGGTAGCAAGCAGTCACATCTCCAAGATGCTAGTCAGTTAGTACAACTATAGCATGCCATCCCCACCCCCCAACCTTAGCTGCCCAATCTTGGTAGTCACCAAAATACCCACCTGTGAACTAAATCAAGAGGGGAAATAACAAGGGCTCAACCAGACAATCATTCTCCAGGTATCCATGACCACATCGCTCTTTGGGTCCAGAGCAAGTGACTTCAGAATGAGTTGGACAAGAGCCCACATTGAGTACCATAGCTACTGGCATTTCCTACCCTTTAGATTTGTGTTGTAATAAATATGAAGGCTACGAATCTTGAAAGGCCTTTGAAAAATGAATATGCATCCCAGAATCACCTTCTCAGCAGTTTGCCCGACCCTCTCCTAGGAATTCTTATGCTTCCCCTGGAATCCATCTCTGTGCCAGCTTTGTCCTCTTCATTTCCCTCTCAATTGGCCTTTGCATAAAAGTCACTCACGTAGTACAGTTGCAGGGCACTGGGAGACAGCCCTTTTCCCCGCTCTAGCCTCAAATATGCACTTTCCCTTCCTCAGCCTTAGTGGTGTCTTAAACTCCGCTCTGAGTCATTCAGTGGGGACTTTTTGATTTCAGGAGATCTGGGCCTGTTTGCCCTGAAACTTCTTCCTTGCTCTGTATCCTAGGACTGACCCACCAGCTGCACTGCAAGGGTCCCTTGCCAAGTGCACTTCTAGCTGGGTTTGGCCAATGGGAGGGCAGGTAGAAGAGAGATGCTGAATTTCTGCAGCCTTTAAAATCAGGTGGCATTTTAGCCATGGCTGGGTCTGCTCTGTGACCCCCAGAGACCCCCTCTCTGATTCTGGCAGTGAAGGGAAAACCTAGAGCTGGCACTGTGCTAATACACTCTTCCTTGTACACTTGGGAAGCTTCCTACTGTTGTAAGTCATGGGTTTCTTCAAATGAGTCCCTTATGTTAAATTCTCACTGCTGAATTACCTGGTCCTGACTGGTCCCTGACCAATACAAAATCCCTGTGAAAATTCAAAACCTCTGTATACATCCATCTTTAATCTTTAGTAGAGACCAACTGTATACCACAGGTTCCTCTCACCCCAGCCAGGGAGACAAGCAGAATTGGACCCAGTCATCCCTTGGCTACCTGACCAGAACCCATAGTATGACAAATAAGAATAGGGCCCAGAAATCAAAGCTATATAAATAAATCACAGAATTTATTTTAACTTAAAACATATAAGTATACATTTCTCCACCAGTCTTTTGGGGTGACTTTTCATTTGTGTATGGGACTAGAAATTGGGGCTCTCTGCTACTTCTGCACAGACTATCCTCCTAAGGAATCTTCTGTGGTTTCTAAAATGCACTTATTAAAGTTGTGTAAGAACTTAAAGACATATGCAAAGCACGTTGGACTGCAACATCCTTCTAGGTTTTTGTTTTGACTTTCAACATGTTATTATCATATCCATACTTAATTCAGCAGTATTTTTAATGACTCACCACTGAATCTGTCAAGTTGGTTTGCATGAAAACTTCATCTGGCTTTTTAAAATTTGTTTCATCAGTTTACACTGTATTTAAATTGTGAAATAACAATAATAACAAGTACAACTGGCATAGACAGCTTAGGGTCCAGCACTGTTCCTTTGGCGGCAAACAGCTCAGCTAATAGGTGTGGGTGTCTGGGTGTACCTGAGAGAGGAGAGAGGCCTCCAGTGTTTGCCAAGGGGATGAAGCAAGAGTTGGCCAATGGCCTGAGTCCAGCAAGCGGAGATAGCACTCCTCCTGTATGTAACTCAGCCACACTCAGTGGCTGAGGGTGAACCCACTGGGGGGTAATAAGCCCTGAAGGCAAACTGGGCAGATGTTTCCCCCCTTATTGCACCGTCAGTGTATGAACGATTCCACAATGGTTCCTGCTGCCATGAATCCAGGACTGGTGCACACACCCTGCTTCTTTGCCAAAGCCTTCTTTCTATGTTTCCATCTCTCCGCTTTTAACCCAAGACTAAAAGAGTTGGGGGTTTATAGACGCTTTGGCTCTAGAGAGAATCTTCAGGAAGAGAAAAGAGGTACGCAGAGTGGCAACTGCTTTGGAGCCCAAAAAGGAAAGAACACCATGGGCTGGAGTCACCCTGCCAGTGGGGAGGCAGTGAGAATGGAATATGAGTGGGCCTGACTCCAATAATGGGGGCGAGGCTCTATCTGTCTGGCTTGGGGCAAGCATGGGTAGGAAGCTGCAACAATGGCCTGGTTGCCCAACCTTCCTAGAAGTGAAGGATCTGGCAGGTACTGTGGGGAGTGAAGGCTGGAAAGACAGGTCCTGCCACACATTCATAGAGTCCACCTCTCTCCACCCCCTCAGCCTCATCACTCATCTTCCATCTTCTACTCTCCTGTCAGTGTCCCACATTGAGGATGCTCAGCTCAGCTAAAAAGAGACTTGTTCCATTCATCCTGTCTTGCTTTCTACAAGGCAAGGTCCACTTGAAAATTGTGACTGTTCAGCAAAGTACAAAATTGCACCTAGAACTTTATAGGTGTCCTTGCAAAGAATTCTCTTGACTAGAGATATGACATCCAGGATAGGAATGGTAGCCAGGACTAATGGCAGCAGTTGAGTTCCTGCTGTTGAGTATACATGCCATCTCCCCTGACCCAGGCACTCATGCTTTGTACATCAGTACTCGGCAACAGTACATGTGACTGGCTGAGGCCTGCTGCTGTTTTACTTTCCTCTCTATGACCTGAGGAAACAGAGGCTTCATAAGACAAACCACATACTGCCCTAGCCCAATGTATTTTCCCAGCATGCTCCATGCTGGGGTCCCACACCCAAGGAAAATTTCCTGGGTTTCACCTGCTGGCAAAGGTGAGAAGAACTTGGTACTGCCCACCTCACTGTTTTGTCTGCTGGCCACATTTCCCCCTGTACCCAGTCCTAAGTCATGGGGCCATCTTTGACAGTCCTGGAAAGAGGTAAGCACTTTCCTCACAGAGTTATGCGCTAGTGGTTCTCAGCCTTACCTCATCAGTAAGCTCTTCCAAGGGGCTTTTAAACTATATACAAGACTGACAGCTCCAGAGATTCTAACTAGCATAAGTGGCAGGGTTTTTTAAAATTTTTATCTTTATTGGTACATTGTATGTACACATGATGCTCACACTCAGTTTTGGGAGTTTTATTAGTATACGACACGATTTAATTCTCATTTTTTCCCATTCCCCTACCCACCCACAACCCCCACCCCCTAAATACATAAGCTTTGTTTCCCTTTTTTTATTATCATCACATTTTTTTTACCCCTCATTACTCACCCCTCCACATTTTCCTTTGAATATTTTCTATTTCACAATATCCATCATATATTCTAGAACTCCTTAACATCTTCAGTTTCTCATACCAGAGAACAGATACAATATTTACACATCTGTGACTTATTTACTTCATTTATGAGTAAGTCCGGGAGGTTTTGTGTGTTTGTTTGTGGTACCAGAGATCAAGTTTGGGGCCTTGTGCTTCCAAGGTGGGCACAGTACCATTTGAGCTAAATCCGTGGCCCAGGTAGAAGTATTTTTTAAGCTTCTTTAGCATGGAAACCAACTATTTACTTTCAGGACAAAACTTTGTCACCTGTTACTCAGACTGTGTCTCTTGAATAGGCACCACTGACCTGACCTGAAAGCTAATTTAAAACAGGCTATGAGACCCTACCCGAGACCTCTTTAGTCAGAATCCACAGCATAGTAAGACTCCTAGTGGTTGGCATGCATGACATAGGGTGGAAAATGCCTCTCTTGTCTCCCTCAGAATCACCTAAGGGACTGGGAAAACTACAAATCCCTGATCTCTGAACCTGTGGCACGTAGACATCTTCACTTAAGAAGCAACGCAGGTGATTCTAGTTAGTTGGAATAATGGGTTCAAGATGTTAGTCTTTTCAGAGCACTTATTCCCCCTGTGTGATTAATAAAGTGGGCTCTGGGAGGTTGTGTGCACACTACCAATATTTTCCCCTGTTGCGTTCATAATACTTTCAATGTCTGGGATACACATTGAGGCCGTACTCCTGAGTGAAATAAATAGGAAGCACTTGTGTAAATAATATATCACTTCTCTAGTGGGAGAAACTGAAAGTGCAAATAAGGTCCAAAAGATGGTATTGTTGCTGGTGTTGTTGCAGCTTCCTACCCGTGCTTGCCCCAAGCCAGACAGATAGAGCCTCGCCTCCATTATTGGAGTCAGGCCCACTCATATTCCATTCTCACTGCCTCCCCACCTGCAGGGTGACTCCAGCCCATGGTATTGTGAAATAGGAAGAAAATGTTCAAAGGGGAAGGAAAATGGTGGGGGCAGAGAAGGGAAAGAATATTTGAAAGGAAGAAGGAAAAAATGGAAACAAACCTTATGTATATGGGGAGTAGAGGAGCTGAGCTGAAAGGAAGTCAGGGGAATGACAAAAATAAGAATCAAGATTATCATGTGGAGATACAAATTTTCAATGATGAATGTGAAAATAATTGTATTCCTAAAATGTAGCAATAAACCCAATTAAAAAAAATAATTTTGGGCCAGAGATTTAGCTCAGTGGTTCCAGCACCTGCCTCGCAAGCGCAAGGTCCTGCGTTCGATCCCAGTAACCATGTACAATGTTGGGCATGGTGACTCACGCCCACCAGCAATCAGTACCACATACCACAGTGCCAGGTGTGGTGGCTCACGCCTGTAATCCCAGCACTTGGGAGGCAGACAGGAGGATTGCTGAGTTTGAGGCTTGCCTGGGCTACATAGTGAGCTCAGGGCCAGCCTGAACTACAAAGCGAGACCCTGTCTCAACAACAACAAAAAATACTAATAATAATTTCAATGGTTGCCCAATGTCTGTCAATTTAAGGGCATAGAGAATGTCATCATTTATTCCCCCTCCCCACTGCCAAGTGCAAAGTGCAAAATTGCACCTAGAACCCTATAGGTATCCTTGAGAGAATTCTCTTGACTAGAGATGTGACATCCAAGATAGGAAGGGTAGCCAAGACTAATGCCAGCAGTTTCCTTCTATCAACCAACCAAAATGGAGTAACTTGATATATTGAGAACATTGTCTGTGATCATTTCTCTGTTCCTTCTTTGTGCAATTGTGGGGATTTTTGTTGTTTTATTTATTATTTTCTGAATTCTGAGGTAGGGTTTTGCTAAATTGCCCATGCTGACCTTGAACTTGCAATTGTCCTGCCTCAGCTTCTCGAGTAGCTGAGATTACAGGTATGTGCCACCACTCTGAACTTCAGATTTTTGGTAGAGTGTCTATCCAGCACTTTCTCTACCAAAACTTATTGTTTTCTAAATGTTGCCCCTCCTTCAAGGCCAGTTTCTCCAATACCTCAAACTTAGAGTGATGTATTCCTCATCTGAGCCCCAAAGGGCCAGCTTCACACAGTATCTCTCACCTGAGTGAGGACAAGGTCACTGGGAACTCTGGCCTCCTTGCTTCTTTTCCTGAGCATGAATGCTTTGCACCCTGTTAGACAGTAAAGGTAAAGGAAACTGTAGACCTTGTCTTTGTGCTTTTATTATAGCCACTTCTGCTTTTTCTTTTTTTTTTTTTGAGACAGGGTCTCACTTTATAGTTCAGGCTGGCCCTGAGCTCACTATGTAGCCCAGGCAAGCTTCGAACTCAGCAATCTTCCTGCCTCTGCCTCCCGAGTGTTGGGATTACAGGCATGAGCCACCACGCCCAGCATTGTGGGGTGTGGTACTGATTGCTGGCGGGTGTGAGTCACCACGCCCAAGATCATATCATTGTATGTGGTTACCAGGGACCTTGGGTTTGCTAGGCAGGCAGGCGGAATTACTGAGCTAAATCTCCCCGGGCCTAGCCACTTCTGCTTTTGTGACCCTGTTTATCACTGTGGCTACTGAACAGCCATGATTTTATCAATATTTGATTGAAGGTGGATATGTGGAGTAAAATCTTGATAAGAAGTTGATAGTGCCAATCACACATACTGATGTATTTATTGCATGCAAACATTTTGGAGTCATTATAGCTCTGCTGTTTTAGTCCTTTTGAAAAATAAACAGCAGCTCTAAAGCATACAGAGAAATACTAAAGTAGAATAGGGAGAGACAAGGTAAATAGTAAGATCTTAAAAACAGTATAAATGTCCATCAACAAAAGAATGGATAAAGAAAATGTGGCATTTATACACAATGGCCTACTACTTTGCCATAAAGAGTAATCTGAGGCATCTGTAGGCAAACTGATGCAACTTGAAAACATACTATTAAGAGAAATAAGTCAAACACACAAGGTTAAATGTGGCATAATTTTATCTAGTATATAGAGAGTGAGCAAAATAGAAGATAAATACACAGGAAATACAGTTCAAATAATTTCCAAAATTAGTCCATTATTTCAAAAGTATTTTAAAATATGATATTTTGTTTAATTTATACTGCTAGTTTCTCTTTGTTCATTGAAAAATTTTGTCCTTTCATTTATCTCTTCTTTGTAAGAGTTTTTTTTTGTTGTTTTTTGGGTTTTTTTTTTGTCTTGGCTTGTTCTCTGGGTCACATTTTGGTTATTCTTTTAAGAACTTGTTGCACAGTGTATTAATTATTGTTATTCTCAATTATTTGTTATGGGATTTTATTTTATTTTTTCCTAGAAGTAAGAGTGCTTTTTAAATTTTCACAAAACTAACGCCATTTTGGAATAAATAAGAAAACTCTGAGAAAGTGCTTCCTTTACAGTCACTAGTCCTTCACCAAGGTCACAGCTCTGGTCACTTTGAATCAAATCTGAGTAGTGAGGACAATGAGAATAAAGACAGAGCTCGTCATGAGTGCAGAAGGCCGGCAAGCTGCCCATGCTGAAGCCGGCAGGAGCCATGCAGAAGTGGCACCACATTCAAGTTTCTGGCTTGGTGAATTTGCTCTCTCCGTGGGAATCCAGTGTCATCTTTATCACCCAAACAAACCGAGGCTTTCACACCTCTTGCTTTTGCTTGTAGAACTCAGGTGTCCTTCTTGCCTTGGGGTCTCACTGGTGCCTCCTCCAGCCCTGGAGCACAACTGACACTCAGCCGCAGATAGGAGAGGCTAAAGATACAGCACTGGGAGACTCAGTGTTGCAAAATGGGAATAACAAAAATAAAAGGTAACTTTAAAAAATAAAACACACACTTAGACCATTAAATAAGATGAGACATAGAGTGCACAGTTCAGAACCTATTGCTTTTTGTATATTCATTCATTCACCAAACAGAACTAAGGCTGCTCAGGCTGCTGTAAGATGAGAGATGCCCAAGACGGAACCCTTAGAATGCAGCAAGGGGATTCAACTGTTGTTCCCATGCATTGCCAAGGCAGCAAACAGGGAAAGATGACTTCTCAGGGAGTGGTGAGCCTTTCTGGGCCAGATCTCCATGAACCCTGGAGGGAGGCTCCATTGCACTGGACGGGAGGGGATTCTGGAGCAGGTGAGGGCAGGAGGGCATTTCAGGCAATGGAAGGACTCACATGACCAGCAGGACCAGGCACAGAGTGCTGGGGAAATGGAAGTCAACCCAGGCTACACCACACTGGGTATAGTCCCACAGCCAATAGACAGGAATGCAGGCTCTGGGAGTTACCATTAGTTTATCATCACATAACCCTCCCTGTGCCTTTATGACCTTGCTGCTGAAACAGAAATAATCACAGCATCTACCTCCTGAGATGGCAGCAAGGTTACATGAGATGACATATGTGGCACCCTTGGAATGGGCAGGGCAGTGTCTAAGAGCTAAGTGAGTACTCACCATGGTCCCCAGACGAACAGCGGAGGCAGAAGGAAAAGCCCAGGAAACAGGGACTGACCAGTGAACAACAGGTTGAGGAATTGTCCTTCATGTTATAGATGGAGACACCAAAGGTGACTGAGCAAGAGTGGTGTGATCCAAGTAGTTTCCTAAGAAGCTGAACCAGCTAGCAGTGGTCAGAGCAGACCAGTGCAGGGAGAAAGGGGGTGGCTTATGCCTGCTGGCATTAGCGGGGATCCTGGAGAAGACCTAGAGGAGGAGGCAGAGCCCCACTGAATCTGCTGCTAGAGACAAGCTGGGTGCTGGTCAGGCAGGAGCGGCCCCTGAACATCCCAGGTGTTCGTGACAGGTTCCAGAGTCCATCTGTGACCGCCATGCCTTACCAGAACCAGAGGCCTGTTTTCCTTTGAAGATATTTTCTGTTAGAAGGTAATAACAGCTGGTCTTTACCAAGCACTTCCTGCTAGGCTGGCACTGATCTAAGAATTCACATCACTGATTCCTCCAGTCTTCAGAAGTAGGTTTTGTGGCTCTTCTCCCCACTTGACAGATGAGAGAACTGAGACAGGGAGAGGTTTTGGTCACTTGCTCTGTCACACAGCTGATAAAAAACAGAGTAGGATTTCAGAACCTGGCCTGGGGGGCCTCCACTGGCTGAGGGTGATGAGCCCTGGGGCATTTGTCATGGGCTAAGGGTGTGTGGGTGGGGAATGGACCTTTCCTTCTCCCCTCACCCTCCTTTCTCCAGCATATTCCTATCTCCACCTCCAAAACCTACCCTCAGGAAGGACTCCAGGGCCCTTAAAAACAAGAACTGTGTCTCCTTGCCCATTCATACCCCCACCTCATAAGGCCCAGAAGACCAGACAAGAGGGTAACCCTTGAGTTCAGCTGAGTTGACTTGAATGAACTCATCCATTGTAAGATGCAATTGACAGATAAGATTTAATGATACCACTCCCGGGGCTTGGTTTTTTAACTAACATGGGTTAAAGTACAGGTTTGACTCACCCAAAGGAATGAAAGCTCCCTGTGGAGTTATGGATGTCAGCCATCTTGGAAGGGAGGGAGTTAGGGTAACAGAGACCCTCCCTGACCCCAGAGCTGGGAACCCTTGCAGGTAGCCACAGGTTCTTCCTGCACCCCAGCAGGTGTTCAGATAGCATAACTGTCAGGCCTGAATGTGTAGGACCCTTGGAGGCCAGAAGTGTGTTAGGGCTCTGCCCTGAGAGACCAATGGGGAGCCTAACTTAGTGTCTCAGGCTGTGAAACCCTAGGTGAGAGCTATGAGCCTGCTTCTCCGGGTCTCCATCACCCACAGCCACAGCCATGTGTGACCTACAGGTTTGCCCCAGTGGATCCAGCAGAAGGGAGCAAGACAGCAGTCAGGAAGGCTGGCCAGGACAGCCATCTACCACTGTTTCTGGAAGTAATCTTTAGCTAAAAACAGAACAGCTCCTAAAGGGACCAGCGAGGTCAAAGAACTTGTCGAGTAGAGCAGCCTCCTACCCACTCATAGCAACAAGTGGATGAGACCTGAAGTATCTGGTGGGAGGAAACACATCATCTAGTGGTACCTCATTCCTTGCTGGCCCCAGCCTCCCCATCCCAGTTCTTTCCTCTTCCTTGTGCCATCAGCAAGGCCCCAAAGGCTGAATCTTCACCAGGCCCAGAGCTTCCCCCAGCACCTTTCACTCTCCCCCTTGTCTAGCCTTTCCAGTGCCACCTTCAGCATAGTGGGATGTCCACCCACGGGTAGTGAGCAAGGAAGCTGGATGCAGAGAGGCCTCATACTCACAGAAGGTTCTAGAAGTTCCTTCAGAATAGAGACTTTGTAAAGCCACTTGGCAGAAAGGGACCAGGAGGCTACCTCTGTGACCAGGAAGCCAGAGACACACTCGCAGAGATGATCACATCTCCTCTGAGACCATTTATCCTCACCCTGTGTAAGAGATTCTGAAGAGACTGCCTCAGGTTAGACTGATTAAAGGTCTGCTTCAACCAACATGACCCACTGTGGAGCATGTGACATTTCAGGTACTACCTTTTTATAGGACAAGATAAGAAGGGGGAAAAAGTTCTAATATGGGTTGTTAAAATAAGGCTCTTTATAACCTCATCAGAAGAGGTAAAAGGGTTTCCCTCTTTCAGGCAACATTTGCAGTCAGGGAAATTCTTTAACTTCATCTTTTGCAGGCTCTGAGTTTTTTTGTGACTGGATGGGCAGTAAAGACCCATTATGACCAACTCAGTTAAATAGAGGTATTTCCATGTCTGCAGACAGCCTACAGCAAGAAGCCTGTGGTGGGGTCAGAGACAAAACCCTGTCTCGCAGTGCAGGCTGCTCTGTCCCCCTCCTGGTGCTCAGGTGCCCTCAGTGGAGGGAGGAGTGTTAGGTTTGCCTCCGTCCTCATCCTTGATAGTGATGCGGGGAGTGGAGGCCCAGGAACAGGGCGATGATGAGAAGGTGAGAGGGGCCAGCAGCAGAAAGAGGGTCTGCAGCAGAGAGGCTTCCAGGTATCAGTCAGTGGCAGGCACAGCCACTTAGATGTGAACTCCAGAGGGCAGCTTAAAAGCCAGTCATTTAGGGCAACGTTTCTCAAAATGTAAATGGTGTGCTACCATAGGCCACTTAATCCACCTGGTAGGCCACGCCTCCAAGTTGAAAGAAAATGGAAGAAAAGTAAGAATACAAAATATCACTATGCATCATATGCAGTTAGAGTAAAGATTGCTAAGTGAAATTTATGTCAGATTTACTTACACATAAATTTTATATCTTGCTTGTAAAGAAGAATGTTACAAAGGGCTACAATAGGAAAAACTTTGAGAAACACATTTTGTCTATTAAGACCTGCATTTTAATTTTAGAAACATTAATGGTCAGGGATTAAAAAGTCATCCAGTTTTTGAAATTTAAATCTAGGTCACTGGACCTGACATTTCCCCAGCAGTTTCTAGCACCAGATCCTTTCTGTAGGAGGAAGTAGAAAATGTATGCATAGCTCTACAACCAAAGCAGCCAGCTCTGGGCCTTGGTAAATAACTTAGCCTCCCCAGTCTCAGTTTTCTCATGTATAAAATAGGTCTACACACACCTAGCAGTTCCAATGTGAGGATACTAAGCTACCTAAAACCCTGATATCTCTTTCCCACTCGTGAGGGGTATCCATGTGCTTATGACAGTCTGACTGCTCTGCCATGGGAGCCCTATAGACTCCGGGCACCTGTCCAACAGCCGTGGCTGAGCTTTCCTGCCACCAGGGTGCTGATCTCCCTGAAAGTAGAGTCAAAGCCCCTTTTCTCAGCCCACCTGTGGCCTCATAAGCAGGAGACAATGGCCAGGAAGGAATGTTAGGAAACAGAGTGGCCAGAGACACACTCGTGGAGAGAAGCTCATCTCCTCTGAGCCCATTTATCCTCACTCTATGTAAGAGATTCTGGGCAACTCAGATGAGATCATGGGCACCTCTGTCTTCAGGGTGGGCAATACCAAAAAAACTAGGTGCGAACGTTTGCTTTCTTTTTCACTGTGCACATATCTGGTACCTGCTACATTCAAGAGAACCTTGTCCTGGTTATTAGGTCTCTGGACATTCATTTCATAACTGAAAGTTTGTACCCATTGGCCAATATCTCTCCATTCCCTCCCCCTTCTTTGGGAAATGAGCCCGAGTTGCCTTTTTAATAAATAAAAATGGTAGATGATGAAGTGTTTCTTTGTTTAACACTGTATCACAGAGTTCTTTCTCTGCTGGCCTTTGCTGCAGTGAAACTTAGGTGCATCTTGGCTGAGTCAGATCCCACAGGAGGTAAGGGAGAGTCAGAGGAGGCTGGTGCTTGGTTAAAGCTCCCTCCTTGCCTTAATCAGACTAGTTGGAAGGTGATGATGACCAGGGCCCTGGTTGGGACTGTAGGGCTCGTGTGCTCCTTTGACCCAGTACATCTGTAGGACTGACGTGCAAACCCAGGCTTCCCTCCAGGCCACTAAACTAAGCATGCCAGTGGGGCAGTGGGCCACTGAGGATGCAAGTCTGACAGGAGCCAGCCTGCTGCCTTTTCCACTCAACTTGGGTCTTCTCATGGCCACCTCTCAGCACCCCTCTCTTGTGAGCACTTCAGCCTCCCAGCCCTCCTCTGGGCAGCACAGCACCTTCCTTGCCCTGGGCCCGTCCCCTCCAAGGAACTAGCCAGCATCTGCTGAAGTTGCCTGAGCAGGTATGGTGCAGGGTGAGAGTATATTTCTGGCCCTAAGTGCCAGATACCTTCTCTGGGATACAGGCCAGAGTATATGTTCAGCTGAGACAGAGCTGGAGCTCCCAGAAAGCAGGCCCCCAGAGGAGGGGGAGTCTCCCGATTTCCTCAGGTACAAAGGAATGGCAGAGTGGGTGGGACCCCTGCAGGCCCTCTGTTAATCTGAGCCATCTCTTTTCCCACAAAGGCTCAGGTGCACAGAGCACAAAGCGAGGGCTGGGGAAAGGCAGAAAGGAGTCTTTTGGCTGTTATGGTGGTGCACGTCTGTAATCTAGAACTCTGGAGCTGAGGCGCCCGTGGAATCTTGGGTCCTTATGTGGAGCAAAACGGCTGCTTGACAGGGGACGGAATGACTAGATGGAGGGACCATCTGTGAAGTAGGGTGTCTAGCATGTTTTTTTGTGGTGGCCACAGGCAGCGTCATGCAGTGCATGGGGTTCCTCCTCCTAACAAGGCCATGAGGAGCAGGGTGGAGAAGGCACAGAGGCTTGGCATCACCAAACACCTCTTTCCCTTCTCTCCTTGTACCTTGTGCCACCTCCTCTCTGGGCACTTTGACAGATGACCTACTTTGGTGCTGGCAAGGATGCATGTTTAATTAACTAGAAGGGCCAAAGGGTCAAAGGAAATCTGAGAATTAAAGAAAAGGTGCCAGTATGTTAATAACTATACATGACCCGTCAGAAAAACCTCTCTGGATGCAAAGGAGTTTCACAGCAGGAGATGTAGGTTTCAGGTCCTTTGAGCCAGGGTCCTTGGCATGGCCTCTCCCCTGTGAATTTCCCAGACTGCAGAGATTGGAGGCCTTCCCCATAAGCATGCTACAAATCTGTGTTTAGCCCTAGAAAGTATCTTAGAGAAAATACCTTTACTCCTCTCTCTTTTCTCTCTTGGGAAGGTTTGTAGGGGCTGGGAAAACTGGTTCACTATCCCAAGCCAGGACATCTTTAGTTAGCTGAGGGCATCATGAAAGCCCTCTTGTGTCTACAAGGAAGGTGCCCTTCAGGCCCAGGGCGAGCAGGGCCACAGGTTCTGGGTGTTTGCGCTGCTCTGTTCTCTCTGGGCCTTCCTGGGTGTCCATCCATGTCCTTATCCACTCACAGTCATTTCTGGGGAGCTGCATCTCAAGTAGGATAACGCACCTCTCAGGACGACTGAGCACCAGGGGGAGGGTGATCTTGGAAAAGGCCATGTGAAGGTGGTCACCCAGCTTACGCCTGAGAGTCAGGGGCGGGCCGAGGCTTTCCATCTGCGGAGCTCCATTTAGTGCTGGAGACTCCAGGAGACAAATCACAGTGATGAGAGCTGAGGAGAGCTGAGGAGGGCCCGGGGCACTCTTCAGGGACATGGTGCAGAAGTCCAGGGAGCAGGGCAGAGCTGAAACCCCACACAGACCCTCTCCTGCCAGCTCGCTGCACGACCTGGCTTTGAAGAGAGGGGTGGGTTATAGGGTGAGACCAGCCGGCAGGCCAGGCCTGGCCTCGTGTAAAAACCACAGTGAGGTCTCCTGGATGGGGAGAGGGAAGAGGGCAGGGAAGGGAAGACAGGCCTCCTCCATATTCAGATTCAGGGCCTATTGTAATTCTTGGGCCCAAAAAGCAGTCCACTGGGAACCTGTCTGTACCTGCTCAGCCCTGCACCTATCCCAGCTCAAGGACTCCTCTGTTTGCATTGTTTCCTGCACCCCACACCAAGCCCAGAAATAAAGATAACCACCCCTGCCTTCCGGCTGCCCGCTGCCCGCCCCACCCGCTGACTCAGGCTGGGTGCCTGGTGGCAGCGGTTCTGCTCAGCCTGGCCCTGCTCAGCTGCCTACATCTGCTCCTGATTTGCCATCTATGTCTGTGACCTAAATGAAGGTGGGTTTTTCCCCCTAGATTTTTTTTTAAATGGTACCTTTCTCCCCCTGTGGTGTGCAGATTATTATAGTGTCTGCTTGTGTTGAGAGGAGAAGAAAGAAAATTAACTCGGACAAAGCCAGTTTAATTGTGATGTGCAGCTTCCAGAGGTCTCCTGTCCACTCTGGCCAGTTCTGAGCCAAACCAGTTTTCCATGGCCAAACTGGGCCTGGTTTCCACATCGGTTCCTGTCAGGAAGTTCCTCCGCCCAGTATGTGCTGTTAAATAAGATCCTTTTCATTCCTTTTCCTCTTATAAACTTCCCTTTCAGGTCATCCTGAAGGGAGAGTGGGGATGTGGCCTGGAGGGGGAGGGGGACACCAGGCTGCAGTCCCAAAAAGGAAATGGCGGTGGAGGGGAGGCAACCTGGGGCTGGCCAGAGTCAAACATCTGGGGCCCCAGCCCAAGGACAAAGCCAAAGCCCAGAGCAACTTCCTCCTCTGCTCAGCAGGCCGGTTGACCCCCTGCCCCATCATGAGCACCCTACCACTGGTCTCCACTGGGAGGGACTCTGAGGAGCAATAGGAAAAGCAGCCCATCCCAAAAATACCTCCTACTTCTGCCATCCTAAAAATACTTTGGCCACAAATATTCCACACAGAGCAAGGTTCTACCTTCTCCTCTCAGTCTTTGCCTGTTTGCCTGTGGCAAGTACCACACTGAGATGAGGCAGGTTCCGTCCAGCTTCCCCGGGCCGTTGGCTGGGATTTCACTGAGATGAGGGCTACCTTCCTCCTCCTCTTCCTTCTGCAGCCTCCAGTTGTGGAGCAGGATAGCACACTCCATCCTTAAGCCGAGTTTGAGACTTTTGCTCACTGCTCTCAGTATCCCTAGCCATGCCTAGCAAATAGTGTCTATAGCCATTTCTTTCCTGCCTCTGTGACACTGCCCCTTGAAGTTACCTGGGTTTGGATTGCGGTCCCGCTGCACAAGAGCCTTAATGCCTTGGGTGACTTACTTCAGTTCTTGCACCTCAGTTGTGTCACTCATGACTTGAGGACCCTTATCAGGGCTCAGCAAAAACATGGGCCAAGCAGGTGCCCAGCACCTCCCTCCCCTCAGTTCCTCCTGCAGGGCCACACCCCACCTCCCTGAGCCATTGCTGACCTCTCGTCTTCCTGGACTTTTTTATTCCACAGGAGGGGTTTATTCAAACACATTAGCCAAACTATAAAAAATCTATGAAGAGCAGGAACATTTGCTAGTTTTATATATAGTCTTTAATAATTTCTCATGAAAGGTCAAATTTGAAATCTTATTGCAAATCTGGGGTGAAATTACTGTTCAAGTGATAGGTAGCACAATCTTTTTCCCCTTTTTAATTTTACTTTGTTTTTCATTGACACATAATGATTGCACATATTTATAAGATACAGTGTAACGTTTCAATGCATGTAAACATTGTACAGGATCAAATCAGGGTATTAAGCATATCCGTCTTCTCCAACATTTATCTTTTCTTTGTAGTAAAACATTCAAAGTTGTCTCTCCCAATGTAGGTCCATGATGGTGAAATACAATGTAATATTAACTCTACTTGCTCTATTGTGCGATAGAACAGGTCTTCTTCCCGACCCACCCCTTGGCTCAATCCTGCCACTGTCCTTGCCATTCCCAAGGGCATAGCTGAGCCTTCCCTGTGCCAAGTGGCACTAGGGGAACCTTGCATCTCAATGGCTAGGAGTTCAGCTCTGGTGTTGGAAGGAACAGGGTTCAGGCAATATACAGAAAGCAGAGTCTTGTTCCTGACATTAGAGGCTTCAAATAAAGGGAGAATTAGGGAGTCCAAACTTGCTGTCCAGACCACATATGCAGGCTGGAATTTCTTCAGCATGTGGAAACTGATCTTGCAGACTCCTGCTGTGTGCCTGGCCTGCCCTCTTACTGCTCACAATGTAGGTCCATGATGGTGAACCTTTTAGAGAAGAGTGCCCAAATTGCACCTCAAAACCCACTTATTTATTACAATTAAATAAATATTCAAATTAAACCTGAATACTGAGGCTTTAGTTTAGAAAAAATAACTCATATATTAACATCATTTAAAAGAAAAACACGTGTCATAGGTTGGCCTCCTCTGGTCTAGAAGATGACATGGGAGCAAGGGAGCTGAGGACCACCAGGACCACCAGGGGCCAGCTCCTTGGGTCTGCGGAGTCCACCAGCCACAGGGAGGAGACAGTGGAGGGAAAAGTCAGGGAAGATCTATCAAAGAGGGGGCATCCCCTGGCCTCTGGACAAGGGCTAGGAGGCAAGACAAGGAGGAAAGGAAGGGCATTTCCCAACTGTAGCAGGGAAGAGTTGGGTAAGGCAAAGGTGTGCCACCCACAGAGACATCTGGATGGGGTGAGCCCCATGATGATGGGACTGTGTGGTCATACATTCACTTAGGCAATAGAAATGCATGACTCCCTGCCCTACCTTGCCCTGATCTGGGGACACCAAGGTGGATGTCCTGCAGGAGTGAAGGTGGCTTTCCCAACAGCAGCATTGGGTCCTTGATGGAGACATGGGATGGACACTGATTTCTTTAGATTCACTCAGCTCTGAAAGAGCCGGGCCTCATCTCACATCCTAGGTTTCTCCTGGCTTCTTTTGCTGTGATGTCCTTGGCTTCCACCAGAGATGATCCAAGATCTGGATGATAGAACTGTAAATTGTCGACATCAAAAGGGCCCTGAGAGTTGATACAAGCCAAGGACTGTGAAACTTCAGCAAGCAGCTGCCCAATGTGCTGAGAGAATGCTGAACGAAAGGGTGTCAGGAGCTTGCCAGGGGTTCTGATTCATAGGGCCTGCATGGGCCCAGTGAATAGGCATTTTTAGCCCCTTCAGAGTAACCCACTGTGCCCTCAGTGTGAGTCTGGCTGCTGTGGGGAGGTCTTGAGGTTTTTAAAGATACCAATGCTTACGCACCATTTCTAGAGTTCAATTAACTGCCCTAGGTTTAGAGTTTGAAAGCTGCTGTTCTGAAATAGTCCCTGTGGTGTCTAATGTGAATCCTGGATTAAGACCACAGGGCTCAAGTTTGAGACCCACTGACTCCTTCTGAACACATTGCACTAATTTGAGCTGTTGAGAGAAACAGCACCAATAGGACATGTGTGTATGTACAGTTACTGTGGGTCTGGCAAGTCCAAAATTAGGAAGGACTGGAGACCAGGGAAGAGCTGATGTTAAAGCTTGATGAAGGCCATCTGGGGACGGAGTTCCCTCTCCTTCTGGCAATCTCAGTTGTTTTCTCTTAGAGCTTTCAACTGATTGGATGAGGCCCACCTCTACAGAATGATCTACTAAAAGCTTACTAATGTAAATGTTAATCTTAAGCAACATCTGTTTGTGTTTGACCAAATATCTGGATACCATGGCTTAGCCAAATTAACCTGTAAGACTGTCACATCCCTCATTTTATAAAGAGAAATAGAGTAGATAGCTCATCCAGGAGCCTATAACCAGCTCTGCCATATTGTTTTCCTCATCATAGTCTTGTAGGTTGACAGCAATGAAGGAACTTTCAAAGTGAAACCAACTCCTTCACTCCGAGAGGGATGCTGCAGCTCAGGGAGGTTGACAGCTCTCCCAGGTCATGCATTTTGGCGGAGAATAGAGCTAGATCTTAAACCCAGGACTTTTAACAGCCAGTGGCTTCTTGTTCCCATATTCCATGGAGATATGTATCTCTCTGCAAACATGAGACCATGCCCAGCCCCTCTCCAGCCTACAGGCACACTCCTTAAGGTCTTCGGCAAGAGGGAGGGAGAGCTATAAATCGAATCTGCACCTAAGTAGAGGAGAGAGTTGGGAGGCCTCCCAGTGGTTTCCAGCTCTGGATTTACGTGCAGGTCCTGCTGGTATCTATAATTTTGTGACTGTTTCATTTGTGCTTGAGTTTGCACATTTAGTGCTATAATCTACAAATATGGTCTCTGCATTCTTGCCTTTTAATAGTAAAATGGCTTGTGACATGGATGTTGATTTAAGTCAAAACCCAGTTAGGATGATTGATCTCACTAGTAATATGTCACCGCACCTCTGCCTCCTGAGGGCATGGGAGTGCCCACACAGGGTGGTATGTACATCCTCTGAATATACTTGTGATCTCAGCCAGAGACATTGGGATCCTGAGAGTTAGATGAGGCAAGCTGTAGGAGATCATGGTTTTGGAGACAGAACTGCGGACCAGGTAGGATGGAGCCAAGGTAGGTAAGCCCAGGTCCCAGGGATGCCTTACATGACTATGAACCTAAGAAGTATATGGCATGAGAGCCAAAAGTCAGGCCCAGCCAGGGCATGATAACTGGCTAACAGGTGAAGGAGCGAGCAGGTGCCACTTGCTGGAGACAGGAAACCTTTTAAGTCAGGGCTGCCTCACCCAGGAAGCTTTTGTGTACTGCCTTCTGGGCTGGCTCAGGCACTGAATGGGGAGGGGGAGAGGAGTGGGTAGAAGGCAAAGCTGACAAGTCCTGCTCCTGGGTAACTCCAGGTTTAAGAGTGGATTGGGAAATCAGCTCTTCCATTCTGCCCCCTCATCTCTGATTTTAAAGACCAGGCATTTTCTGGTGAGACCACTTCTTGAAGAACCATGGAGAGAAGGTGTACAGTGTGGTAGAGGAGGCCTGAGGCAAACAGGGCTACCTGTGTGAGCCAGAGACAGTGCAAGAGTTCAAGAGTTCAAGACCCCTGTCCCAGAGAGTCTGTCCTCTATTTCAGAGCACCCCAGCCAATGGCTTTGTGCCAGATTCCAACTCCCTCATGCTGTGTAGACCAGTGACTCCCAAGAGCCTTTGGACTTGTGGGAGCCGTAACCATATTCTTTCTGAATGAATTCCATGACCTAGAAGACTGGAAACCACAACTCTACCTAGGTGTCTCTGGAGGTGTGCATGTCGTGCTACTTCTGCAAGACATTAGCAAGTGTTAGGCAAAGCTGAGAAATCAAATACATTCAGGAAATGCGAAGCTGAACAGTTGTGCAGCTCTACGTACAATGGGCTTTCTCAGGGGTGAGTGTATGTGTCTGCTATTCATTGGGGATCTCCAACAACTCTGGTAGTCAGGTGTTCCCCCACACTGGCATTACCCAAAGTTCATAGTACCCTACTGGGAAACTCTGCCAGTCCAGAAGGTATGTCAGATGCTTGGCTAGCAGTCAAAACCTCATTACTATAGACAGATCTTGTAGGGCGGGGAAGGATACTGAAAGCACCCCAAGAAGCCTGTGTGATGATAATAGGCTTTGCCACTCTACCAGGAGGTCTCTTGCCATTTTCTGTAAAACAAATGTGCTGCACCCTTCCATTCTGCTCCTCCCTTCTACTGCCATCTTTCCCCCTTGATACACATGCTGGTGGCATGGTCAGTAGGCCCAGCTGCCCTGGAGACACAGACATTGATCTGAAGAGCGAGCAATTCTGAGACTAGTGTAGAAATCCTGGAGTAACTTGGGTTTAGGGTGAAAGACAGAACTCATAAAAACTCCCCTGGTGGGAGTCCCCCGAGGTAGGAAGGTGGGCGGGGTGGCATCACACGAGGTGATGGAAGACATGCACTGGGCTGAGCAGAGCTTAGAGAGGTGCGTCCCAGTTACCCCATCCAGATGCAGCCAGCCCTGCTTTTGTTTCCCAGTGGATTGGGGCCACCTTCTCATTCTTCCTGGCCTGGTTGCTCAAATTTCCAAGATAATTAGCCAACTTTGTGTTGACATTGACTTGGAAAGACTGGATTGCCAGCGATCAGTATCAACTATTGTCACTGTCCTTGTTAAGGAACATTTAAGTTCCTGTCATGGACCAGATACCATGGAAGTTTTTGATGGGTTCAGAAAAGAGTTCAACATTGATTTCTGCTATGGAGATTCTCACCTTTTAGCTTTGAAACCCCCAAAATCCTTAAATAAGGGCACCGAACCAAATAAATACCCCCCACCCTTAACAGCACCAGATTATCAAACTCAGGCCCGGTGCTTCCAAGGAAGGCAAAGTCCACTTGAGGTAAATTCCCGGCCCTCCAAATAAATACATCTTTGCCCACCGTGCAGGTGATGAGGACCTGGGCGACAGTGGGTCGAAAGGGCAGTTGACCATGCCCTTTCTTCCGTCACCCTAATTGTCACTTTGCCTTATTTCTGTTGTTTCTCCATAGCTTCCTTGTCCCTGCTTCTTTCTGCTCCTTTTGTGCATTTTCAGTCTAATTCACTTCTGCCTCCCTGTTTCCATTTCCATCACAATCTGTCTTCCCACCCTGTGCCTTCCTTGTCCTGGATCCATCTTGGAGCCTGAGGCAGGGAGCTGCCCCTCACAGGTAAGGCACAGAGGTGCCCGTATTGAGCAACCTGTGGTGACAGCAGCAATTTTTCCTCTGGCATCAAATGCAGAAGGGTGTGGGTGGGAAGAAACCCCCACACTGCCTGGTGCCTCTGGGGGTCACCTGATTCTTAAAGACAGTGGATGTGGGTGGCACAGATAGGAAGATGGAGACAGACAGGGTGACTGGCCATCCCAGATTGTGTGGCCTGAGGACTTTTATGGAATGTGAAATTCTCAGTGTTTAAACCAGGAAAGTCCTGGGAAAACTGAGACTTCTGGTCTCACCTCAGGGTTCTGTGGTGAGAAGGACAGAGGCTCACGTTAGGGGTGAGAGTAGAGTCTGCGTGATTCTTTCTGGAGCACTGGCTGTGCCTGGTCCTTGCCACTGCAGAGAGCTAAGCAGAGCGAAGTTAAGTGTGGGTATAAGTACTGTGCCAGCTTGTGTGTCCTGGCCATGACTGTAACCAGCTGGACACATGTTTCTCTCTCTCTGGGCCTCAGCATCCCCAACTATGGAAATCCAATTCAGCCCTGACATCCTAGGAGTCTTCTTTAGATACCTGCAGGCAACATTCCGTTTTTCAACCATTATCAGATGCTCTCAAATGGAGATGTCATCCAGTGGAGCAGGCCAGTGACATACTGCATGTAAGAAAATGGGGGTAAAAATCCACATCTCCTAGGATTATCATGAGGACTAAATGAAACGACGCAGGTAGAAGAGCCCAGCTGACTCTCTGGTGCGTAGCAGGTCCTCAAGGACTGCTGCACAAAGTTGCACTTGCCCTGGGTGTGTCCTGACACGCTCACTGTGACTGACAGGACAGAGGTTTCAGCCGCTGTGGTGGCCTGCAGGGTGAAAGCCAGCCAGCCTGACCTGCGCTTGCAGACAAGGTAGCCTGGAGAGCAAGAAGGGACAGCTCAAAGTCTCTGAAGATGTCTCTCGCTCCCTTCTCAAACTATGAAAACAATTGTCCCCTGAATCCAAGTGTTTCGCTTTCCATGGTTTCAGTAATCTGTGATCAACCATGGCTTGAAAGTATTAAATGGAGATTCCTAGGAATAAATAACTTTTACAATACTATATTTTCATAACTGTTCTCCTTTATTATTAGTTATTGTTAATGTCTTACTATGCCTAATTCACACGTTAAACTCTCTCATAGGTGTGTATGTATAGAAGAAACAGCAGGTACAGGGTTTAGTCCTGTTTCCAGGGCTCAGTGGACATGTCCACCATGGATAAGGGGCCAGTGTACTTCGGAACAGACTGGTATGTTTCACAGGGGCTTTTCTTGTTGGTTCTGAAATTATACCAATACCGAAGCACTGTTGGGCTGAAGGTTTTTAGAGGAAATCCTTTATATCCTGATTTATAAATTGTTTAATCAGAAGAAATAAAACTCTTATTTTTTCCTAGAGAGACTTAGCTCATGTAAATATAGTAGTTTAGCATTTTGCTCTCTTACATATAAGCAGATGTATGGCCTGGCTGCTGGGCCAGTCTTCCTGATAGGGCAAAGCCTACACTAGTGCTTGCTATTTACTGAGGGCTTTGCCCTACCTACTTCATAACTGATGCTCCAAGTTATTTCCTCATAATGAAGGAATAGATGATAGGAGAACTTCAAGGCAAACAGACCATCTGTCTTCAATGAGTCACTCAACAAACATTCTATCAAATGCCTCTGTGCTCCATCCAGGGAGGATACAGAGAAGCAACCCCTTCTTACCACCAAGGAACTTAGTTCCCATCCTGTTGTCTCCATCCTTTTGAAGATGAACATCTGTTTTTACAGCTCAAACTATTCCCCAGGCCCCTGCCTGGCTGACCCTCCTCTGATTGAGTAATGTTTCAACACGCATTTGTGATGAATGCACTCCCACTCCAAACGCCTACCTATGTGTGTGGAATTATTCACTCTCCACTCCGATGGAGTTGGGGTGCTTGCCGGTGTGAGGAGCCTCTGCTCCGTCTCCATCCACCAGAGGGCTTAGTGAATGCTCAGGGCCCCTGGCAGGCGAAAGGAGCTCAAGGACAGAAAAGGTGAGCACCCGACAGAGAAGGAAGGGCCAAGAGCTCGGGGTGGGGGTGGGCTGGGCGCTGGCCCCTGCGTGGACAGACGGTAGTGCAGGGTGTGGGAGTAAGGAAGAAATGTCATTTTCCTGGGAAGGAATACGTAAATAACCCAACCTCGTCTCATCCTACCATTGTCTGCTTTAGGAAATTCTCATTACCCTCTCTCTGCTGAGCTTTCTAACTGGGTACACATTGTTCTTTTGGCAATTTCAGTAATGAAGGTCCATTAGTCTGCGTCTCTGTAAATGGCCTACAGCCATTTCCAAGGGGCCCTGCCTCCCTGGCTGCACAGGCTCTGTCTGCATGGCAGCCCTGTCCCTAGTGCTGTCCAGCCCCGCCTGAGCCCAGCACTCCACAAGGCCAAGGCCCCACTTGTCACACAGCAGAGACCCGGGGGTCTCTCTCTCTGTTCCTGGCAGGCCCTGTTCCCATGTCTGTGGGGATGCTGGCTCCGCAGGGCTCATCATGCAGCCCTCACCATGGCCTGCCACCCCACCCCCACAGCTCCCATCGCCGCTTGCTTCTCCCTCCTCTCCCCCAGGCCCATCACAGGAGCACCCGCTTTCCAGTTACATCTCCGTGTGGGTGAGAGCCGGAGAGTGGGCAGAAGGGGACCAGGGAAGACCAGACAGCCAGTTAGGTAGGCTTTGGGGAGGTGACACCTGGGCCACATCTTCAAGGGTGATAAAGTGGTGACCAGAAGGGGGAGGGGCTGTGTTTCAGCTGAGGGAGCGGAATGAGCAAGGCCAAGGTGGTGAGGACTGGCCTCGCTGGGGGCACCTTCGCGTGGTGAGAAGGCTGTGGGATCCCACGAGAGGGAAGAAAGCGAGGCAGGCAGAGGGAGTGCAGCGTGCGGGGTCCTGGGAGCCCGTGGCGGGCGCCGATTCGTGCATGTCAGGAGCAAAGCAAGGGAGGGGGAGAACCATTATGACAGCCACGCTTCGGGACATGGATGTCTGGCTCGAGGACAAAGGCAAGTGGGAGGGGGAGTGAAAGGAAAACGCCCCCGGTCCTGCGCGGTCCACCTCCTCCTTTCTTCTAGGACTATCATGTATATTTGCTCCTTCCCTCCTCCTTCTCCCTTCTGCCTTCCGTGCTGGCACAAACTCTCCAAAAAGCTAAAAATTCATCTCGTTTGACCCAAATCAGAGGGTGGATGAGCTGGGGCTTTAGTACACCCTGGTTAAAACGGGTCTTGTGGGAGAGGATGGGCTACATTATAATTGTATCTTTGGTCACCTCCACCCACCCAGCCAAAGCTGTGGTGGAGATGCCTGTTTAGACACCGTTGCACAAAAGGGCTCCGCTCCTTCCTTCAGCTTGAGCTGATGAGTGCAGGAGAATAATCCTGCCAGCCTGAGAAAGCTGAGAGGAAGGGCTGCCTTCCCACCTTGGCCTTTAGGGGAAACGGCCTGGGCAGTCTTGGGTCTGTGTCTCTGGGAAGCGGCCTCAGGGCTCCATGAGAGACAGGGGCAGAGGCTGTTTGGAGAGAGCAGCAGCAGTCCCCTCTGCAGTATTGTGTTTTTTATTCTTAAACTACATTATTCGGTAAAGTTAAGCATGACATCTATTTAGAATTGAACACTGGAAAAGGGAGACTGTCTCTCTGGATTTAAAAGAAATATTTTAGAAAAGGGTGTGGAGCAAGTAAATAAATTACGAATAACACCTAGGATGATAAATAAGTAACAGCCCTCTCTAGGCCTTCTTCTCCCTTCCCCTCCCTGGTGGAGAGCCTGACAATCGAGTTATGAGGTAGACACATGGGGGAACGTTCAGGAAGGCTCACAGTGGAATGCTTCTGTGTGATTGTGAGTTGTAGTTTTTAGGCTGTTAGTTCACAGGTATCCTGTATGTAAGTTGGTTGCATATGATCTTATTCATTTTGTGTTGCTATAACAAAATACCCACACCTGGTACTTTATAATGAAAAGAGGTTTATTTAGCTCACCGTTCTGAGAATTCAAAAGCATGACACTAGTATCTGATTAGCTCTGGTGATGGCCTTTTAGCTACATCACTACATGGCATTATAGTCTTCAGCATAGTCACGTGGTAAGGTGGGAGGCTAGAGAGATTCAAAGGCTAGGCACACTCATTTTATAATGGCCCATTCATGTAGGAATGAATCAGGGATCCCTGAAAAAACTTACATGAATTCCTTCTGAAGGTGGTACCCCACTATCCTAACCTAACTATTTTTCCTAGGCCCCCACCTCCTCAACATCACCACACTGAGGGCCAATTTCCAGCACATGAACCACTGGGTTATACGCTCAAACCATATGCCAGCTGTTGCACATACTTAGGAGGACCCTAACCAAACAGGAAGACTTTTGGTCACTTCACCTCTCTTCCCATCACAAATGATGAACTGGAAAGTCACTGTGAATCTCTCCTATTTTCAGCTGCCACTAAACAGGATAGGACATATAGGGGAATTATAAAGCACAAATGCCTACACAAATCTAGGCAGGACAGCAGCAGATGGGCAAGGACAAAAAAGTGGCACCTTTGGCTGGAGAGGCTCAGTGGTTCCAGTGCCTGCCTCGCAAACGCAAGGTCCTGAGTTCAACCCCGGTACCACATACAGTGCTGGGCGTGGAGCCTCATGCCCACCAGCAATCAATACCACATACCACAGTGCCGGGCATGGGGGCTCACACCTGTAATCCCAGCACTCAGGAGGCAGAGGCAGGAGGATTGCTGAGCTTGCCTGGGCTACAGAGTGAGCTGAGGGCCAGCCTGAACTACAAAGTGAGACCCTGTCTCGAAAAAAAAAAAAAAGTGGTATCTTTCTTCCTGAAGTTGAATTAATTAATGTGCATTGGTTAGATGTTGGTGTGTGACAAAATTTTCCTTTAGCCAAGCACATACCTATAGTACTAGCTATTCCAGAGACTGAAGCAGCAAGATTACATGTTTGAAGCCAGCCAGGGCAACTTTGTGAGGCTGTCTCAAAATAAAGTGGGCTGCAAGTGTAGCTCAGTAGTAGAGCACTTGTCTAGAATATATATGCAAGGCTCTGAATTCAATCCTTAGTACTTCAAAACAAAAGAAAACAGAAAAGAAACAATAACTTTAAAACCCTTTAGCAGGTCAAAACAAAACAGCCAGGGGTTCAGGAGCAGCTTACCTGGAGAGGTCTAGCTCGGGGTTTCCCATGGGGTTGCAGGCCAGATATTGCAGTGGGTCACAGTCACCCGAAGGATTCTTTGGGACAGAAGGATCTGATTCCACGATGACCCACTCACGTGGCCAAGTTGAGCTGGTTGTTGGTGGGCAGCCTCAGGACCTCCTCATTAGGACTTCTCCATACGCTGCTTAAGGGTCTCTCTATAAGGTCTCTTCCCCCAAAGCAAGAGTTCCAAGAAAGCAAGGTGAAGATGGCTGTGGAGATCGCACTCTGTCACTTCCCTTTCATCTCCAGTGCACAGACCAATTCGGATGGGGTACAGGAGGGAACTACACCAGGTGTGAATACCCAGAGACAGGGATCTTTAGGAGCCATCCTGGAGGCTGGCTGTCACACCACACAAAGTCACCCGGGTGAGAGAACACAGAAGTCAGAAAGAACACAGATGGAAGAGCCTGGGAAGACAAAAGAGGCAGGATTGGAGGCTGAGCAGAGCCCAGGCTGACATGAGTGTGGAGTGTCTGGAGGGCAGTTCAGAGGTCAGCTGTAGAGTGGGAGTGCAGGTCAGAGGATGTGGAGATAAAATGGGGACCAGGCTAGGGAGGGCTGAGCAGGGCAACCCCAGACTGTTGGACTCATCAGAATCCAAATATATCACATACAGGTACAAATTCTCATTGATGAATGTGATCATAAAGAATACGTAAATGTAAATGTACCAATAAGCTCAATAAAAAAATAACTGATGTATAAACAGAATTTTGATATGTAAAAATATTAGCACCAACAATAACAAATGGCCAATAAAAAAAGAAGTTGTGTAGCAGAGAAATGACAGATTCCAGGTGGGGAGTGTCTGCCTCTTACTGGCTGGGTCCCTTGAGTGGGTCACTTCAGTCCCTTAAGGCTCAGCAGCCACTTCTGTAAAAGGGGGATAATAAATGAGTTACTTGTGAGCAACAGCGGTTCACTGAAAATCAGTAAGTTTTTCATTAACGGGGTGATGCAGCCAAAGCTCCCTGCCATCAAGCCTTCAAGTTCTAATGGTGTCAAAACAACCTCATTGGCTCCTACTGTCATCTGTGTCCTCTGTTAGTCTATAGGTACTAAATGTTGGGCCAATAAATGCCACCTGAAGCTGAAATCATGCATGTCCAGCTCTGGAGAACCCAGCTCTGGGTCATGGCCTGCCCATCTTGCCATGCAACATTATTGCCCTGTGTAGACAGGTGCTGGGCAGAACACAGACCACCCTAGCTTTCCCCAGCTGCATCCTATAGGACAGGATGGCAGCCGAAGTCTGTCCTCACTTTGTCCTCACAGCCACCCCAGAGACAGCCCCGTGTCACTAACTCGAGTTTATAGGCAGAAAACCTGAGACCAAAGAGTCAGCCCCGCAACCAATCAATAGTAATCAGACCTTAAGAAAACTTCCAAAGAAGATATGGCTGTTTCTAGAGGAAGGAAGAGAATATAAATCATTCAACATTATTAAAAGTAATGGCTTGAAAATTCAAATTCCACCAAAGAGTATATATAGAAAAATAAATCTGCCTTCTACCCCTCACTGGTAGCCTTCCAACCTCCCCTCAAAAAAACCTGGCAACCAATTTAAGCAATGTATCTATAAACTTGTATGTACACGTGGTATCTTTTTCTTTCCAAACATGGTAAAAAAAAAAACTGTATACCATGCAGCATGATTTACTATTAATGAACTCTCTTAGAGTTAGTTCTTCATATATTTGTATGCAGATATGCCTCTTTCTGATGTCTGCCTACCAGTCTCTCATGGATCTAATGCATTCCCGCTAATGGAAAACTGGCTGTTTCCACTTGGCTGTCAGATCTATCCTGCACAGATTTAATATGCTTGTGTATAAACTCAGCGCATGAAAACATGAAACTGCAAGGTCAATATAAAGAAAATTATTGGGTAATCATAGTTTATTATTTTTGCACATCTGAGACACAAAAAATGAAATCTAATCTTTAATTCTCAAAAATGTAAAGCATTTGTCACACACTTAAGAGCTACTTGTACTTCTTTATAACCAATTTTTTGTCTTTTGCTAATTTTTCTGATATTTTCCTGATTTGTTGATTTCCTGATAAGCTTTCTCCATAAAAGAAATTAACCCTTAATCATGTGTTTTACTAATATTTTCCTAGTTTTATTGTGTCTCAATTTTGTTTTGGGATTTTTGATGTTCGTAAAAGTTTAAATCATTATTTAGTCAAATTTATCAAAGTTTTATGACTTTTGAGTTTTGGTCTTACTTAGAAAAGTATTTTTTATTTATGATTATAAAGTGACTCTCCAATATTTTCTTTTCATGATTTTGTAAAACTTTTGGATCCTTACTATATGTGTTACATATTTTGAGGTAAAGAGTGAGAAATGGACCCAATTTTTATTTTTTTCTTTTGCTTCCTACATAAATTAGCAGTTGTCCCAATCTCATTTATTGAAAAATCTATCTTAAAGCAAAAAAATGAAATTCTACCTTTATTATAGGCTAAATTCACATGTATATGGATTTATTGAATACATTTATGGCATGTATATGACTGTCTATTGATTTGTCTCTTTGCTCATGACCCAGTACCAAATATTTTATATTTATGTCTCTCTAATGTATTTTTATACCTGGTAGTGCTTTCTAAATTAGTTTCTGTATTCCTATTAACCATCTGTTTCAAAAATTTCTTGGCTATTCTTTTTTTTTTAATTTTTTATTGGTACATTTTATATACAGGTCACAATCACACACAACACTGGGGAATTTGTACCAGTATATGGCACAAGTTAATTCTCATTTTTACCCACGTCCCTACCCACCCACAACCCTCCACCCCTTATATACGTGCTCTTTCATTTTCTCTCCAAATCATATTTATTCTTTCCCCTCATTACATTCCCATACTAAATTCCCTTTGGATATTTCCTATTTTACAAAGATTATCATACATTCTAGAACTCATTTACATCTACAGGTTCTCATACCAAAGATAAGATATGGTATTTGCGTATCTGTGATCTATTTATTTCACTTATTAGTGTGTCCTCCAGGTGTATCCATTTGCACGTAAATGAATGAAACTTGTTCTTTATGGCAGAGTAATATTCCATTTTATTTTTTTTTAAAAACCCACATCTTGGGCCGGAGGGTTAGCTCAGTGGTTCTGGCACCTGCCTCGCAAGCGCAAGGACCTGAGTTCGATCCCCGGTAACCTCGTATAATGCTGGGCGTGGAGACACGCCCACCAACAATAAACACCGCATACCACAATGCGGGGCGTGGTGGCTCATGCCTGTAATCCCAGCACTCGGGAGGCAGAGACAGGAGGATTGCTGAGTTCGCAGCGGCTTGCCTGGGCACCA